>PRKT01000361.1:330204-373340 GCA_003671525.1 Saccostrea glomerata | reverse complement strand
TACGGTGAGTATTCTGGATAATCAATTGTCGGATGCTCTCCTCATCAATGCCTAATTTCTCAGTAAAAAACTTTCTGACAACTTCTACAACGTTTTCTTTTTCACTTTTTTCCACACCATATATGAGAACATTATACTTCCTAGACCTTGTTTCTTGGTAAATAATGTAATTCTTCAGCTCCTCGACTTCTGACTCTAGTTTCTCAACAGCTTTCAGTTTTGCGAGGGAAGACTCCATGTCTGTAACCCGGTCGTCCTGATTTTGAACAGCTTTCTCAAGGTCGACCAGCTTTTGGTTAAATGCACAAAATTTGTCGTCGATGGATTTATTCATAGTAGTCAACCGCTCGTCAATGTTTTTCTCCATCGTTCTGAATAACTGTGTCATCAATTCCTTTAGGTCATTATTAGAAATATCCCCCTTCTCTGCTCTTCCTGTGTCTTTCGACTCACTCTCTCGAATTTCCTCTGCTGAAGTTTTCTCCGGTTCTTTTATGAATCGGTCAAGGGAGCCTCCTTGAGCTTTCTGACTATTCCTACCTTTTCCTGGCATTTTTTGTTTGAACACGGCCCACTTCAACTGTCTGTAATAGCACTCAAGCCCTTTAAATAGAGAAAAAAACTCTCTCGCGCCACTAGACACGTCTACATTGTACCCCGCACGCACCGGAAGTCAGCAAACAACAATGTTAGAATCTATGAAGATCCATTGAATCCTTCATCTTTTCTCCCCTCTTTTTTAACTTCAATTTCTTTAAAAATGTATAATTATGCATATGAAATATGAGGATTATAACGAATGGAAATCAAACTCAAAAATCCATTGGAAAAATATAACATTGGGAGCAAAGCAAACACAAACCTCTTAATACATCAGAGATGGGGGAATGAACATCCCCTCTCGACCGGTGACATCCGTCATGAGCCCCTCGTCAAAGAAAAAGTAGATGAAAAACAAAAATTCCGTAGACAGTTCAGTATGTTCAAAATGGCATAGCTTGTATGGAAACGTCAGTCAGCATTCCAATTGAAGATATGTTGTATTTGCTGAAAGGGCTATTACACATGATTATATAGACCACAGAGTGTGCAAAATGTTGATTGAAAGACGGACACTTCTCGTTGATATCTTTGTTTCATCAACTTGATTGTCGATTGGTTGCCTCGTTCTAGATATTGTTCGGACGAAGAGCATGCTGTTACATAAGGAATCAACTTAGAGAAATTGAACATATGGAGATAACGTACATTATTCAAGATAAAAAGTCCATAACACAATACGAAATAGGAGTAGAGCAAGCACGGACCTCCAAAACATCAGGGGTGGGATCAGGTGCCATGGAGGAATAAGCATCCTACAACTCCATTTGCTAGTGATTTGGGTACTGGTATATTGTAGCATAAATTAAAGAAGTAGAAAAATCAGTCTTCTCGCTGTCTTTTTCTAGTGAAATATCCTAGTGAAATATGAAACATTTTGTGTTCAAAAAGATAAATGAAATTATTGTTCATGTAAGAATGAAAACGAAAATTGTTACAGTAATTGATAACGTGTCATCGATAAATGTTTAAGTTGAATTGAAGTTTATCAAAGAGACCTTCTTTTATGTCAAATATTTCAAAGTTATAACTAATATTCTTTTTATTTAGGAAGATTATTTTAAATTTCTTTACAATTACCTATTTTTTTATTTCTCCCGTCAACAGCATATAAGATATACACAGATATACCCATGTCTTCCAATTTTCAAGGTCGTTTGGGTTCAATTGCACTTGTGTATACAAATATGCGGAGTGTTGAAATACAGCTTAATTATATTTGTTATTAAAACCCCTGTCACACCGGGGCTGCGTCCTCACGGCGACTGCACGGCGTCCTCAAAAAATGCAAAACGCCGAGGTGATCGCAGTAGAGTCTCCTACAGCGCCGTGACAACGCGGCGAGGTCTCCACTGAACGCCGTAGGGTCGCGGAGGGTCTCCAAGAACGCCAGGGGACGGCGATCACTTTGGGCATGCACAAAGTACGCGCCGTGTGATCGCGGTCTGACAAGAACGCAGTGGAAACGTAGTATGATCGCTGTAGCAGCGCGGTGAGATCTCCAACAACGTAGTGGGAGCTCCGTATAAACGCCGTGAAGACGCACATGATCGCGACACGACGCAGTGATAGCAGACTGCGCTTCCACGGAGACCTCACGGAGATGTCGCGGAGTCCTTGGAGATGTCACTGCGTTTCTATCGCGTTATTCCGGCGCTTCTTATGAGATTTATCGTCTTGTGATTTTTCGACTGCGATTACACGGCGACAGCACGGAGTTGTCACTGCGATCATTGCGTTCCCACGGCGTTTCTACAGCGTCCGTTGGCGATCACAATGCGCTTTCATGGCGTTGTTAGAACGTTGTCAGCCAGCTCACAAAACAAGAGCAATGGGATCATATTTGATCAGCAATGATTCCAACGTATTTGTTGCACTAGGACCATTTAAATGAAAAAAATGGAAGAGAAAATTACACCAGAACTTGTTCTGTTGTTTCACTTAAATTTTGTAGAAAACTTTTCGGTGTATTTATTTTTTTTTTTACATTCATAATAAAATAAAGAAAATCTAACAACACAACTGAACCGATGAAATTGAAAAAAAGGAGTTTAATCATAAGACAAATTAAAATTTTAGTACTAAATTATTTAAATTTAGAACATTTTTAATTATTTAGAATATTTCTTGGCCTGATTAGAAGTCTTTCCATCGTGTAACTTGAATCTTTCAACAAAAATGTTTTACATTCCTTCTGAATATATATCAATGAGTATAGAGCGCATTGTGAACGTATTGTGAACGCAGCCAGCGCAGTGAGAACGCCGTGAACACGAGGTGAAAACTCCTAACGCGCCGTGAAAACTCCGCGGAAGCGCAGTCAATCGCCGAGAGATCTCCGTGGGAACGCAGTAGAACGCCGTGAGATCGCCGTAGAATCGCGTCCGTCGCCGTAGGGACGCCGTGACATCTTCATATTGTGAAAATTTTACAGAAATTTGTGCAATTTTCCTGCGATTCCACGGCGATTTTAAAAATTTAACAACGCCGTAATGACTCCGTGTGAACGCAGTTGGTGTGACAGGGCTTTAACCAGTTGACTTTCTCTAATTCTTTATATGGAGATGCTATATTTGTGTGATTATATGGTTGTTACATCATAAATTTCAGACTGATTTGAAGTAAAGAATCTTATGATCTACTTGAGAAGAAACTATGGCTCTTCAACTTTGAACCATATAAGCTTCACATTCCTGGTGAACAGTATACTTTTGTTTACTCGGTTGCAACTATCACGAGTGAAACCATCACTCTTCTAGGTTTGAAACAGTGAAAAAGCAATATTACTGTGCATTGGTATATCATTGTCTTATTTAATTACTTCCCAAACATTCGTTTAAAGAGGTTTCTTTATTTAAGATAAACGTTGAGGTAATATTTGACAAATGTAATTAATACAGACCTAAATAAATCTAGGCGGAAAAACACATTCTTTGAGTGTGATGTGCAAATTACTTTAGTTTTTCTCATATTTCATTAGTTTTTTTGCATAAAATCACCGAAAATGTCCGCCAAATTCAGTCTAATAAATGCAATAACATTTTCTATTTTATAACTACCATGTTGTGTAAGAATTAATATGAAGGTTACCTGAGAGTTATATTGCTAGATAATTCGTTTTCTTTCTCAATGATATATCATTATCATAGATGTTTAGTACATTTTACTGATCACGAATAACACAAAAAAAATTTGTTCTTGTAAATATTTCTTTTCTCTTTCAATGTTATTTATAATTTTTCGAAACTTTATTTAGAGAGAACGTTTATGAATGAACAAAGTTCCGATTATGGTAACAAAGCCGAAAATGTAGTTCAGTTGGATATCGATGAACTCGGGTGTATTTGTAAACATTTTTGTAGATCTAATTCATCATGTCGAGTATAAACATACTAAATACATACCTACGTTTCGAATGTCACTTACCTTACGGATCTTCCGTAGACCGCGTTTTTTATGATCAGGAAAGATAGTATGGAATATATGTATGATTGTACTACAAAGTGAAAAAAGCTATCACTGATTGATTAGAAAATGAATCATCAAACAGTAGAAATGTATGAACAAGGTCAAAACACTGACCTGTAGAGATCTCAGAAGTAGGATCAGATGCAAGAGGAGGGAGAGCACCCCCTGTTCACCGGTAACACCCACAGCCTTTGTACTGATCAAATAAACATTCAGTTGTTAAAATTAAAGTAAAAACTAACATTCAGTATCGAAAACAAAAAGCCAAATACATGCAAGATCCAATGATAGCTTGAATTTGTATTTAGGTTAGTAGATCGACCATAGAAAATTCAGAAATGCTGACTATAAACCAGGTCGGTCATACCCCTGTTACATCAACTTATCTGTCATATGCATGTTTCGGTTTAAGAATTAGTTTTATAAATGAGGAAAATTGAAGACGGTAATATCTTTTGTAACAAAATTTAGTTCATAGTTGGGATTTTTTGTCAATATTTAATAATACTTCCAAGTACAGAGCAGATGTTGCAGACTCTGGAATATCTAATTTCTGCGTCTATAAATACCCTTAGGACATAACACAATTCGTGCCCAATGTAATTCTCAATTTTTTTTTTGAAAGATCTTTCCTTTAAAGGTAATATTACAAAAGAGCTGTGAATAAGTAACTCTGGCATCTTTTTAATGCCAACTTCACATTATGTTTCTGTATATTTTTCACAGGTTATTTTTCCTAAATCAAAGAAATCTATATCTTGATACCGCAGGTAGGAAATTACTATATATCCTGGAATAACCTATATCGGTGGTAAAAAGTAAATTAGCTTAAAAAAATGTTTATAAGAGGAATAAATAATATTTTTTAAAAAGTAGTCAAACTAAACAAAAGGTATATTAGGACATTATGTTCAGGTATATACATTTGTATCATGGTTGCGGTGTTTTTCCTTTGAAGATCGCTGTGCATTAATTCTTGATACCGTTGAGGAGGCGGAGCTAAGGGCATGCGGTATCAGGTATATTTCGGAAGTTATTGCATGTACAATAACTTCCGAAATATAGATGATACCGCGCATAATATGTAAGCCATCATGAACACCATATTTAAAAAATGTAATAAACACTGCTTTGACTCTAAAATTCAATGTGTTTTTTTACAGTAAATTAATCGTCATCAGACAGAAAAAAAAGTTATATCTAACAGTTTTTACACCAGATTGCATCAAATCAAAAATTGAATCCAATAGCTACAGCAGATTAATTTGAATTAAATGAAACGCTGCAGTTACTTAGACAAAAATCGATTTTACATATATTTCAAAGAAAAAATACTGGGACGGGTGCAGCAAAAATCTCGGGGGGGGGGGGGGTTAAATTATATCTCCTTAGCTTGTTATCAGTTACTAGTACTCAATTATAATAAACAATTAAAATTTTAATTTCGAAAGAAGTGGAGGGCCCCCCCCCCCCCTTATTCGTTAAATTACGTGCCTAGTACTAGTATGATGGATCAAAATTCCTTCGTTGAAATTAAAACAGTCGTATTTAATATCTGCTTAGATTTCTCTTATTTAAGCTTTTGATAGAACTGTGCATAGGCGTCTGAAGCAAATTGAAAGGGGGGGGGGGCTAAACCAACAAAAAAAGGTAACCCCAAATTTCTAATGCCAATATTACGTCTATATATGCAAAAAAGTAAGGGGGCTAAGCCCGTCTCTTCCCCCCCCCCCCCCCCCGGTTCCGACGCCTATGCTTTAACAAAACGGGTACTTGCCGTGAGAGATTCGTTGAATGACGATTTCTAATCCAGAAAATCCAAGTTAAAATTACTTTGGATATGTATCTACGTGTTCCTATAAATTGGAATCCATGGGTTTTGGGACAGTATATCCGTATAAACACAAAATCCTGTACACTGAAAGTTTTTTTTCAGAATTTAAAAAGCACATCAAGCACGTACATACACACAAAAAGCCATATCCATTCTCGACTTTGTTCACAGCCACCGAAAAAATTCGAATGGGTCCGGCAATGTGGGGGCTCTTACAAAATTAATATCCATCTTGTCACTAAGCATTATGCAAGTGAAATGAAAAAAAATATTGTCAATATGGGTGGAATTAAAACTAAAGGTCATGTGATCGATGATTGACATGTTACAAGTTCCTTATTGAACATACTATTTTGGGTATCACTTGATATTCTGATGGGCGTGATCTCGTTTGCTAGCGCGAACTCGTCACCTCCCATCAGAATATCAAGTGATACCCAAAATAATTGTTCAATAACTGTAACGTACTTGTACCTACTTTAGTTAAGCTTGATTGAACTTTTACAAACAATGATGATCATATCGTTAATATTTCTGTTTTTATGTTCGTAGACTAGTTGTTTACAGGTTATAAACAAGCAATATGTATTTTTTTTTATAATAAGTAATTGATTCGCACTAGACTATCTTGTGATTTACTAGTATATTCGAAAAAAAATTGTTATTCATATCTAATGCAAAAAATGAGTTTCATATTCGATAATCTTGTGTAAATGTGCAATAATTGTGTGATTAATATGCAATACAGTTTCAATTTATATGCCAAATTATGTTGTTTTTTATGAAAATTACTAACTTGGTATAATGGCTAAACAAACTCCAATGAACAAGTTTATGAAGAACAAATAATTTTTAATGAAAACTTGATTTGAAAATTGGGAATACAAATTACAAGATCTCGACTTTAATAAAAACAAAAATAACGGGTTCAATAATACAAATAACAGGATTTTGAGTAGAAAAGTAGAGTTCTGTCAAATACAACATAAGATTGGTATACAGATGCTACGTTCTACACGTCATAGCTTTGGTTCATACAACTATATCAGTAAACCAGAAATATTAGGCTTCCCAAAAGTTTAAAGTTAAGTTTAATACAAAGTATTTAGATATTTTATTCATTTGCTAGAGAAAAAGAATCATTTTATTCAGAGGCAAGACAGAACATAAATTCAGAAATCACACAATTCTACACTTAGTAAACATAAGAAACAAGTATAAAGCTTTTACAGACAAATCATTTCTCTTTGTTCAGTAAGAGTGTTAAGATATTTGCACTAAAATACACCTCCCACAGAAATGAACTTCTGGAGTTTCCCTTTAGATTTCCCACATATAATAATTTTTTATCCAGACTTGTTTTAAGCATATAGTTTAAAAGATAGTCTAAATTGGTATTTATATTAACCCCAATGTAAAGAAACAGATTATGATACACTTTGACTGTGAAATATATACTAGTATATTCAATCATTACACCAATGACGTTTATTGCAGGGTTCCTGATTTGAAGTATTCGATAATTTGAACAAAAAGGATGGAGAAAAAATATTCTCAGATTCCTGTTTTTACCTTGATCTTTCATGTAGAAATTTGATTCGAGTCATATCGTAGAATTCAAATACTATAATATATAAGCTAAGGAATGGGCCAATTTTGATAAACGCAAAACAATTTTTGACGGATTGATTAAACAATGGACAGCTACACACTTTTGGTGCATACAAAGCTGGGCTGGTCCCTTGAAGAACTTTGTACTTGCTTTGAATAACTTAGGAATATAATGCAAAAATGTTTAAGGAATCACTGTCTAGTTAGGAGAGTATGCCAGGGCATCAACAATAGTGGGAAACATGGGATAATTTGCATAACGGGCGAAGCCCGTTATGCTAAAATTTTCCCATGTTTCCCACTATTGTTGATGTCCCTGGCATACTCTCCTAACTAGACAGTGATTCCTTATATTTTCATTTCATTGTGAAATAAAATGGTAGATTTAGACTTTAAAAATGTAGACATAGACTTAAATTACACGAGGATTTCCATGCCAATTTCAATAGTCCTCGCCCAATGACGTCAAACACCTAGGCAGCCGCATGAGATTTACATGCACATTTTGCCCCCTTAGCGTCAGATACAGAGACAGATGCGCACGAGATTTGCATGCAGTTTAGGCCTCCTTAGCTCCTGACCTATCGACCTGCCTAATTTACATTCCGGCAGAATTATCAAGAAATAAACTCCGACAACTTTCAAAGAGTTATCGCAGAGAAAAAAATTAGAAATGGAAATATAATGAATTCACTTTGCTTAATCGATGTTATATCATATAAAAATGATACATGTAAGAGGCAAATTTGTTTCAATGTAAAGCTGTACTTAAATCCAGAAGATACACAATTCATGTTAAGCAATGTACTACGTAAAATGATAAAAACAGAGCTTTTACATACCGGTACAATACTTTTCTCTTTGATCAGTTTGAGTGTTAAGATATTTGTACTGAAATACATCTCTCACAGAAATGAACTTATTGGAATCTCCGTTCAGATTCTCTACAGTTAAATTTTTTATCTGGACTTCGTTTTTGCATACCTTCAAAAAATATATCTAAATTAGTTCTTATATCAACCCCACTATAACGGAATGATGTTTTCATTGATGGTTTTGCTGGAAATCTTGAGGAGGCTTGGATAATTATAATAGGTCTATGTCTGAGTGTCTTGGATCAAGTGCATTGTCCAAAATAATTTAAGAAAAAAAATATTTTTTTTCTGAATAGGGTCTAATTCGACCCAGGTATATCCTATCATTACTCCTACAAAGTTGATTCTAGGGTACCTAATTTGAAGTATTCGACTGCATGATTTGACGAGAATGAAGATAAAAAAAAATGCTCAGATTCCTGTTTTTATCTTGACCTTTCAACTAACTTGAATCAAGTCATACCTATATAGGTAAAGCTTGGGTTAATTTCGGCAAACAAGACTGATTGATAAATTAAGTAATTTACAACTAGGTAAAAGAACGGACAGTATGATTACTTCTGCCAACGTACATAATGGGGTTCTAAAAAAACCTTTGCATTTGCATTCAATATTTTAAGAAAAAAATGCAATATTGCTATAGAAGAAAAATACAAGTAAGATGCTAAGTTCACGGCACAGTGTAAAAACAGTGCATAGCATTTTTCTTTGTGATTAACATATTTATGAGATATTTGATTGAATTTCATTCTGTACATGTATTAGATCTAAAATAAAGACATCAATGTATAATAAGTAAAAATAACGAGAGAATGCATTTATATTGTTTTCAAGTTTTAAATCTACACGATTTTGAAAAAAACATACGTTATAACCCATTCGAAAAAATCAACGCTTCTGTTATTTAATTTTGAAAACAATTACCACAAAAATTCATCATAAATGTAAATTTTAAAATTCAGCATAATGACAGGTCATTCGCATGTCAACTTTAGAAAAGGTTAAACGAACTACGCATGCGTAGGACTTTAAAAAAGGTCAAGAGTTCCAGACGATTTTTTTAAATACAATTCTCTCTTTTGGAAGAGGAATGCAATAGAAACATTTTTTTTCGTATCTCAGTTACAGTGTAGTCTACCATACGTCGTGAAACTGGCCACGGCCAGCAGATCCAATTTTTACAAAAATACTGAACTATGGAGTAAATAGCCATTTCTTGATTTATTACACGACATAAATCATAAGCATCAGCAACGACAACAATTGTATTATGAGAACATCTTTAGTCACCCAGGCGGAGAAATTTGTGATTTCTAGGGTGGAAAAAGACGCTTTTTATCGCCTCCAACGGGATAGAGTGAACAGAGATAAATTATACAGGCCCCGTCATACAGCAAGAGGCTAAACAAAAACATTTCCGTCTTTAGTGCATAACTTTTTTAATCCTCCGAAGAAACCTTACGGTGGTTTTCATATGTCATATTATAAATTTACATTGCAGATTACTATAAGTGTCGTTGATTTAATATATTTTAAATAAATTTTTAAGTCCTGTTTTGGCACCAAGTATCTGTCAGGAGCATGACAAGTTAAGTTTTACAAGAAATGTTTTGTACTCTCACAACTTTCTCTCTAATAGGTAGTCATCAATCATTTCTATTTTTGCACAAAGTGCTCGTGTGTTTAAATGGCTGCATTAATTAATTTTGTAAAATTATGAATACCGTTACTTCAATTGAATCTTATATCTCGACGATTTGGGAAATGAATGATAATGTTTTCCACAATTTTACGATTTTTATTCTAACATACATGTATCCATTAAACTTTGTGATTTTAGAGTTTATATTGACGTGTTTCACTTTATCTTGTAGGAATTGATACTTGTTAAAATGTTCAACATTTTACAAACAAAGCCTTCCTCTACATATGCTGCATTTAATAAATTCCCGTTACGTTGATGATTTCATTTTAAATATTATTTAAAGTTGCCACTTCTTGCTAAAAATACTTTTTATGGCTCATTGTCCCAACAATTCTACAATTTAAATAGAGATTGGAAGATTATTTTTTAGTTTCCTTGACTGACTTACAAAATAATAATATCATAACCTTTAGGAATATTTCACAAAGGACATTGTACCAAAGAAATAATTTTTCGCGAAACCATGCACATGCCGCCATTCAAGATAGAAAAGATGTCTACAGTTTCCAAGTTTGTAATCGCGTATTTTTAAAAGGTATGCAATTTGTTGGTGACTTATTAATTTCTCAATATTGAATTCATGTATACAAACACTCCAATATTTTTTAAAGATCCATTCATTTCAAGCACACACAAAATAACTTTCGTGGAAAGTTCTCAAAGAAATTTTGAATGTGCTATGATTAAACAAGGACAATGTCTTAAAAACAAAGTCATTTCTAATTTTAGTTCGAAGGTCTTAAATTCATCCAAGTTCTTATTTTTTCCATATTATTTCTATACACACACATGTTATAAGACAAAAACAAAGTATCCAGAAGGAACTGTCACAATCCACGGTAATTATCCACCAAAAATCCACGGCATTATGCATCTTATATCCAATTTACACAAGATAAAGTATTTCTTTACTACGTACCAAAAACTAGTCATTCATTTTTTATAAATAGCCCAAGAAAATGTGTTAACCGATTACTTTTGAAATGAATAATCAATACACAAATCATATTCCGGATAATAAGAAAGCATCTATTCTTTTTTTAAAAACATTTTTAACAAACAATTTTTTGCCATTTATGAGAATCGGAAGAGTAAAAATACCAAAGTTGTTCGAGTCAATCCGTTTTATCTGCTCCTTTCTACTCCCAACTTTTATACATCTATGGCTTCTTTTTATATATGACCTAATTAGAATTACAGCTCGGACAATTAATCTTTCTGATAATTCTGTATCCTAAAATATATTTTATTATCTTTCATATCCATAGGTTTTAAATAGTTTTGCAACCTAAATATGTCATTATAATCTAAAAATGGAAAGGATTTATGCAACTTAACACCTTTTATCCTTAAAATGAAATTTATGTGGTTTGCAAAAATTTTTCACATTCAGCTGACAAATGAAAATTTCATGTGATTTACAAATTATACAGGGCTATGAATTAATTGTCATATTTGCTTAATAAAGTCTAAAAATTGTCAGAAGTTATTTATAATCTACAAGAGTCTTAAGTTTCCGTATAAGATATGTACCGTATGACCCATAAAATGTAGAAATACTTTTACACTTGAATCACTTGTTTTAATAAAACAGTGAAGCCATTTGATTATCATACTTAAGAGTAAGCCATTTGGCAACGACTCAAATTTTTGAATATTCTAGCTGACCATGAAAAGTGTTTCGTTCTACCAATAAATAAACGCAATAGAAAACAATATTTTAGAATAAGAGTGTTACAAAATCGGCCGTTGTTTGAATTTTTTTATTGTACGACTTTTAGACATGCAATTCATGCCGTTCCAATTTTACGGACATTCCCAACAAGTTTAAATATATCCAAGAATTAAGAATACAAAAGATCCAACTAGAAAGAAAAAAGTAGAAATTATTGTTTTAAAAAGAGTTTTTATCTCAAAAATGTTCATAAAAGGCGAACTTAATTTTTATTCACGTTTTACGTCATTAAATCAAGCACTGGTGCATCGTAAAAGGTCATGACTATATTTCTCATCATAGAAAAATCCTTAACCTCCAGGTCCAGTAAAAAATCCTCCAATGAGTACATGTTTATTTATTTGGGATATACATTTTCGGAAAAGGACTCACAAAGGAATATTGCACATTCAAGAGCTGCATACGTACAGACAGCAATCAAATACTCTAACGACTTCTTCAGAATAAATTGATGTGTGTCCAAAGAATATTAATATTTTTGGTAGACACGTGTTAATGGAAATTTACCTACTTTCAACGTAAAAAGGTCTTTGCTGACAAAGATTTTGTCTGAAGAACAGTGACTTGGGATAGAATTTGTAGAGGGAATACATATCATGAACATTTGTAAAGCTCAAGCATTTCATTGTAAATGATTTTCATATAAATTGTAGAAGTTTGTTTCTGTCTAAAATTTATGCAAAGATTTTGTGATAATTAAAATTGTTTGTCTGTTTTTTATTTGTCTGGAGATTTTTTTACGTTCCGTTTGAGAATATTTTTACTCATATCGAGACGTCACTAGAGTACTTTTTGGTGGAGGGCTATGAATTTAGACCTATATTTGACATCCAGGACGTACATCGAGTAATAAGGAATCTTTTTCGTGCCAGCACCTATACTGCGACACGGGACCTCGGTTTATCTGAACTCATCTGAAGCACCGGTCGCCACATCGTAAAGTGGGGTTCAAACCCGCTACGCAAGGATCAACTCACTTACTCCGTGATTCTAGAGCAAACGCTCTAACCAATGCAGCACGGCAAAAAAAAAATAGTTGACATAAATTAAGAGTGTGTTTGATTTGGACCTTTCGACTACTATAGTACATCCTCTTCTAAGATGATTTACACAGGTTTCCTATATTTGAACTTTTGACTCAATTGTCTTTTCTGATTTTGATTTGAAAATATACATAGCATGTAGTGTCCTTATTTTGATTTTCAAATAAGAAGCAGTTAAATACTCATTTGTTAGAGGATTTCACTCTAGAGTCGCAAAGCGTACGTAGAGGTGCTAATCCCATTGAGGGGACGTATAGACCGATCTTGTGGATGCAGTATGTATTTGCGCGAAAAAAGACGCTTTGTCACAAGTAGCGAAATAAGGTTTTAATTTGCATGGAATTTGTTGCGTCCCAAATTGAGTGAAGATTTTTTAAGGACGAAAAGCAAACTGACAATTTATCTTTTTATGAACTTGTGATAAAGGTCAAACGATTTCGTTCTTAAGAGCTACATGAAAATTTACAAAGTAAAGCTTTCTTTGCATCTCCGTTTAAGCTACTCATAATCCTCATTGAAGATATCATAAAGTGGTGTTAAAATGATTAATATACTTAAAAGAAAGTCAAACAAATACATGAAAAGTAGTGTCGCGAACATCTGTCAAACTCTCGCCTTTTCACGCCTCACCTTTGACCTTAGGGTATTGTAGTTAGGTCAACAGTTGGTAAATGGTGTATTGTTTTGTCCAGTCCCCTGTCTGACAATGCTCAGTAATTAGGTCATAAAAGTATATTTTAAAACAGCAAGAGACTGACATGCATGCGACACTTCAAGAGAAGTCCATTAGCAATATATCATTGAATGTGCGCTCAGATGCGCATATGACATGTTTAAAGACAGACGAATAAAAATGCCAGACAAGCTTCAAATGTGTAATTGTCATATTAATTGTCAAAACTGAAGGAGAACTTGAAAAAGGTGACTTTGAAGGGCTGGACATTTTATCTGCACTTGTGGTCAAGGTGAAAAAAAAAGTATAATTAGTTTTAAATTGCTTTTTATTAAAAATAACATGAAAAAAAAAAATTCCACAATAATTATGAGACGAAAATTGAAAGAAATTGCGCATTTACAAATCGTACTTCTAAAGTTGGGTAATACAAGCGGAATCGATCTAAACAATGGCAACATGATGTTTAGAAACGGGCTTTTACTTTGAAAAAAAAATTAACATAAAAAATCTTGTGATGAAAAATGATGAATAATTCTTTTCCTGTTAGCAGATTTTCCATAATTTAGTATTTTATTTTTGTAATTTCTCAGTATATATAAGCGTTGCCAATTCATATTTAAGCTATGCACTGTTCCTATTTGATGACCGTTGATCGTCGCCGTTTTATGGGACATCGTCCCGTCCTTTCACTACTTAATGTGCTTGTTTAACCGTTTTAGTCTCTGTGGTGTCAGTTTTGACTGGATGAGATCATCAACCGAGCATCGACCCATGTTATTACATCATGGAACAAGGCCCCAAAAATTCCCCTTTCTCGTTCAACTCTTATGAGGGGCAGAATAAGACTTCAAAAGATATTTCCCGTGTTGAACAAAAAATAGCAAGGTGTGTGTGGTACGTAGAGAAATGTCACAATATCCGCCGAAAAAAGGTGTTTGTCAAGACGTTTTTAGACATCCTCTCAAGTTGTCTAATTACCAGCCGGAAATGTTTCCCCATCCCTCATTCATGTATATTTTTTGTTGTATATATCTATGTACTTTAACATTTTTGAGGAAAAAAATGTAATTTACATTTTGATTTCCATCTTTTACACTATATAATGCAATTAATATTCAGTTGCAAAAAGTTGAGTCAGAAATGAATGCCTAAATAGGCGTATTCTTGACATAAACGTTTCGGTAAAGGCGTATGTTTCATTAATATGTTAAACAATAACCTTTGGCGTCCTCTAAAACATGGCAAAATATCTTACACAATCCGTACCAGGTTGTTCAGTTCATAAAATATATTCTTCAGACTAATGAAATTACCGTTTTAAAAATTTATCATTTAATTAATGATTAGGTAATTTGCGTGATACATCTTTCATTGCTCCATTGTCAAAATGTTGAATCGATGTACAAGACGATTACCATAAACGCCTGAATAAGAATAAAGACTAGCAAAATTTATAATTTTTGTATTTATTTTATCATTTATTCCCTTCGTTTGAAAGGGGACTGGTCAGCGGAAATATCAAATAACACAAAACTGCTTGAAACATACATGTAATGCCCATAGAGTAAAATCCTAATTATAAAGTCATAACTCTGATTACAAATTAGTCCGCGTATAATTAGTAACAAGTTTTAGCATCACATCGTGTTAAAATATCAATCTAATGTATGTACAGAGTGTTCCCTTTAAAATCTATCTATATCTATCTATATAGGTACTAGAGCTGAGTCGATATTTCATATTTCTTGGTATTGCACTTTCACGTGATAAAAAAGCTACAGTATTTATTCAATACAAAACATAAAATATTTGATATGTACAAATACAACATGAAACAAAGTAACATTTTAAAGTACGTGAACACAACAAGCTTCAGATAAAGCTAATACTTTGTGGAGTCCTGACTTTCTCGATCGTGTACAGTGTTTATAAACTGGTGCCTCTTCTTGCCGATGTTGCTTTAGTTTCCGGACGGGAAGGAAGTCACAGAGAATGACGGGTAAATCGGCTTTTATTTCTTTTGAGACGTTGAATAATCCAACATCTTTGAGTTGAATTGGATTTTTAAGACCCTTTGTTAACTTCTTACTGAATATTTGTGATGTAGGAATCTTCGGCTGCTTCCGTATCGTCGAATTCTTCAAGCACGGGCGGAAGTGGGCGAATAGATTGTGTCTTAGCAACAGCAATGGCGTCGTACACCGTTAAGAATAGATTTTCTTTCGGAATCCTATCGAATACTCCAGCTTGTGACATTGTTTTCATCATGTCTACAGAGCAGCCAGCCAGATATACCTTGATTTTAACGTGATCGTATTCTGTATAAATATGTCCAAGTACATTTGCACCGGAAGCATCCAAGTAATTGATGTTTGAGCAGTCAATGATAACGTGATGAGTTTTGCGCATAATTCGGATTTTCTCGGGTGTAACCAGCTCATCTCCAGTATCCGGGTCTTCTTCGTAAGGCAGTTGGCTGAGGCTGGAAGCGGTGGACATCTGTCTTGGCATGCCTTGGTAATTTCCGTTGCCTGAGTAGTTTGATGTACGGGAGATATTTTCATCGGAAATAGAAAATACGGGGTTATCGCTTTTGGTGAGGTTGGCTGTTGAAGATGTATTGATAACTGAGCCTTTGCCGTTTGAGTTAATACTGACTTGGGAAGTTTTGCGTTCTCCTGGAATGGTAACTGCTGTAAGGTCGGTTGATACCTTCTTTTCCTTGGCACCACCCTTGCGCTCTTGTTTCTTCAAGAACTTCAGAAGTTTCCTTGGGTTGACGGTGCATCTGTACAATGTGTTACGGAAAATTTCAGCGTTGGCGAAGAACAGGTTGGCTTGGAAACGGAAAACCTTGACTCCGTTATCCTCAATAGAGTCGGCGTATCTCTTGTATTCTACGATGGCGCCGTCTTTGGTGATTCTACCGAGTCTGTATCCTCGAGCGAACTGAGTCTGGAAGACAACGGTGATCAGGGAAACGACGACACCGATGAATAGACCGTAATCAATATCCAGGAAAACAACACTGAAGATGGTTGAGAACCAAATGACAAAGTCAATTTTGTTGATTTTCCAGTATTTCCTGCAATCTCCCATTTGGATGAAAAGTCCTTTGAGAGCAGCAACGATGATGGAGGCTAGGGCAGCTTTGGGTAAGGGTTCAAAGAGAACACTCATTGCCATGATGACGAGGATCATCAGCAAAGCTGCAAAGGCTCCATTGATTGTTGATTTAGCATTCATGTTAGAGGCAACCATAGACCTTGGTGGGGCAACAGCGGACGGAAAGCATTTAAGAAAAGCACTGACGAAGTTGCACATTCCGTAGGCAATCAATTCCTGGCTGTCGTCCACTTCGTAATTGTGTTTTTTGGCGCAAACCTTTGCCATAGCAATGGTGTTAGCGAAGATGAGAATAGCGATGACAAAGCAATCGACGAAGTAATCTTGAACTCCGGTTGTGTCGGGTAAAACGGGTGGAGGTATTGTGGAAGGAATTTCTCCGACGATTGCGAGATCAAACTCTTCCGACAGATTGCCGAGATAGGAAGCAAGGGTAGCGATGATAACCACCAACAATTCAACTGGAATTGGAATAAACAATTTGTCCTTGAACCTTTCATTGATGCATTCCTTTATTATGAAGATGAACGCAATACAGAGGACTGTTGTGATAATTGCGGCCACATTGGCTTCCGTGATGTGCCCAAAAAGAGCAGTGTACGTTTTCACAATCTTAAACGCGCCACCATATCTCGGAATGGAAATTCCCAGTAGTGGTGGAAGCTGACTGGTTGCGATGTGAACAGCGGCACCAGAAGTGAATGCGGCAAAGAACGATTCGGAAAGATAGGCAGTGATAAATCCAAGACGCAAGAAACCCATGATCAGTAGAATTACTCCGACGAATAACGATATGGTCATGGCCACATGTTCCTTGTAATCCATGAATTCCGGGATAGTTTCCCATTCCGGAAGTGATGCATTTAAAGATGCGTTGACATAACTTAATCGTAGATCCACATTGGCAGCCTTGAATACTTCAGCTTGTTTGTCTACAACACTTGCAGTCACAATACAAATGACAGCACTTGTTCCCATGGAAACGTGTGGAGATGTTCCGAATATGATGTACAAGATAATCGGCCAAACAGAGGTATAAAGTCCATTTTCCACTTTCACGGAGGTGAGTAATCCAAAAGCCAAAGCTTGTGGAATATGCAAAATTCCAATTGTAACTCCGGATAAAATATCAATGATAGCATTTTCCTTAATATTGTAGTAACGAATAACTCGGATGATCGGGAGAAACCCGGAAAGAACCTTGAACACTTTCTTTGGCGTGCATGAAACTTTTTCTTTTACACGCTGAATAAAAGGTGGTTTATCCGGATTTGCCTCCTTTAAGTAAAGTTCGTCGAACGCCACTTGAGTATAAGGCTGACGTTTGATGCAGATGGTGCTGTCGACCTGAGTAGTTCCGGAAGGGCAGGACTTCCGGCGATCCTTCAGATCTCCGCTCTTATCCTCCATCGATAAGCCGTCTACACTCGAAGATGATCGCAGCATGCTGCCCGTCTTCTTTTTGTACTACGACTGGTCTACAAGGAAAAAAAAAGACCAAGGTAGTACTTTGTGACGTAGTCGTTTTATGTGCATATGAGTGATAGCCCATAAAGCCATCAAAAAAAGTGACAGTGGGTTGTCAGTCTTTGTTGAAGTTTTACATAATTCAGGTGCAATTTTTATGCTTGTTGGGACTGGTTTTACATATTCTTTTTTAAAAGTAATTCATTTCATTTAATGAGTTAGAGAAAAAAAAAAGGAAATGACCATTTGGTTTACTGGAAATAATCCATTACATAAAAAATGATAAAACATTATATAATCCGGACAAGGCAAATACTTTTATAATTGGAAGATTTAGGATAATTTCAAAAATCCTAAAGGATTTTGCACTTAAATATTATTGCGTTTTAAAGAAAAGAAATTAAATAACAAAACGTCCATGTCAATTTTTACTTCAAAAATTATCCTTTTTAACTGAAATCGATATAAAACAAATATTAGCTCTAAAGCAAGCAGGAAACCAGGAAAGAGAAATATCAAAATTTGCTCATTTTTTGCCTGATTATAAATGATTTACCCAAAATAACTATCATATAAGATGTTAACTATTTTCATCGCCAGACGACACTTGACATATCTGTTGCGCGTTTGACACGCGCTAATAAAAACTTCTAAGCAGTTGTATTTTCTTAATGTGCAGTATACAGTCACTGTGTTTTGTCCCAGTTACGGTGATTATTAATAGATAATCTGTGAGCTATATATATATACTTTTTATTCTATAGTATTTGTATTATTTAATCATTTTTATTATTTATTTCATAAAAAGTGTATATCTAAACTTACCTTTTGATGAAAATACCATTCACCAGGGATAGAAAAAAATGAAAAGCTGCTTCGACTTAGGGCCCAGTAACACGGCCAAGAACGAGCAATGTCAAATTTCACACTTTTATATGAGCTCCGTCGCTAATGTTAATTTGTGGTAAGTAAGAATAAATTAAAACTGCGAGAAACTTATATAGGTAGAAACGATGATGGCTTTTTGTGTTGAATATTTTGGTTTCTCTTTAAGCCACGCCTACTTTATAAATCTGTAATTACGTTGATTCTTTACACGTCCTTTGTAAAACTTTAAAACATATGCAAAATAAAGCTGTTTTCCGACCCCTTCCACTCTGTGTTTAATTAGGTCAGTTCCATCATTGAAATTATTTGATTTTTTTTATTTTATCTTTAAAAAATTGAATTTTAATATTGCGGAGTTATAATACATGTAAATTGCTTTTTAAAGGGGGGGGGGGCATACTGTGATGTACGGTAAGATACAATTGAAAGATAAAGAAAGTATAATAAATTTCAGGCAAATTATTGCAAGACACAAAGTAACTGGATAAATTAAGTTGAGGAATATTTCAGGTAGTGGTTTCCTTTGTAAGCTATATATTTCTATACTGTTAAAATTTCAACAACAACAAAAAAATAAACATTAAAAAAGAATAGTGTATAAAACTAATGAATCAATTCAAAATCTCTATTAAAAAAAAAACACACATTTTTTTGGAATTTATTTTGCTACTCATTTAGTAAACTTTTAATCATTTGATATTGCAATCTGACAGATTGTATTTATTTTGTTTGCACGTAAACTGAATTTGATGCATGAAAAGGGATAAAACATATTACATAGGATTATAGAAGTTGTAATTATTCGTTTTTAATCTCTCAATTGCTGTCTGTGATAAGGATGTATTATATTAATGTCTAAGACGATTGGATAAGTAAAACATTTTAAATTGTAATAATTGTAATTACAAGATAACCGTGTCAATAGTTCAATAGAGTGATTTATGTTATCAGCAGACAATAGTAGAAAATTACCTGAGAGTGCCAGATTTTGCCCTATACTTTTGAAATCACACTGTAAAAAAATAAGTTGGTATATTAAAATCCGATCATAATTATAACCCCTTGAAAAAAGGAAGTAGAAATTTTATAGAAAAATTATCTCTATTTTCTCAAAAACGAACACGCACATGTAACAATACAGATAAAGAATTAGCAGAGTATTTGATAAGTTACAACTTTGGGCACTGCTCTGTAAATGAAAGAAAAATCGCACCAGTTCAACTTTAATAACGTTCCATGTTATAACACATGGAAATGTTTTATCTTCATGTCCATAGGCTTCTAAATATAAAATATACATTTTCATTAACTTTAGAATTTTTTTTTTTTTTTAAGACTTCAAGGTTACATCTACTTCAAATTGCTTAAAATAATTTATCAATCATACTTATAATGTTCAAACAAACTTAAGAAAACCTTGAAAAAAATGTCAAATGCACAGTGAAACTTGAATTAGCTTTTAAAATAAATAAGTTGTTGCTCCATGTGTGATCCTTTGGATTGTTTTGCTTTTGTGCACCTTGAAACCTGGTGAAAATTTCAAGGGTAAAACAGATGTATGTAAGGGCTTCTGCTCTCTTGTAATTGATTATATTAAGCGTAAATTTACAAAGGAACTAAAAACAAGCACCAAATACTCAGACTGAAGTGTGAAAAAAATAAAATCAATTAATTATATTCTATTTTAAATTGATAGCATAAAAATATCTTTCTGAATTCTTTTAAAATTTATTAAACAAATTTTTAATTGATGTAAAAAAAAAAAAAAAAAAAAAAAAAAAACAGAAAAAAAGAAAGTTCTATATGAAATTATATGTTGGTCTTAGTCGTAAGTTCTTTCAAAAATGGGCCCAAGATAATGTCAAATATTAAAAAAAACCACACAACTGAATCCATTGAGGTGACTTATTATCGTATTTTTTCGTATTTAGGACTGGTCATTGAAACATGTGAAACTTGATGATGATGAACAGACCAGGACCGCAAATAAATGTCTTATTTGGCGGCAGATTAATTATTTATACCGAATGCTACTTTGATCTTGGTTCCGGGGTTAGAGGATGGACAGAGAGTGACAATTCGTGTGCGATAATTCCCAGGTCATCGCGTCAATAAAACTGCCAAATAATAACTGAGGATTTCTCCTTGGTCACACTTAAACATAGATTTTTGTTTATTTCAAATATGATAAAATAACTTCTTGGCTGACCTATAGTCTATGGGATTTTTTTTTAGAATGGCTGCTTTAGTATCATAAATAATGTGCGAATATTATAAAGATTTGTATACGGCTATATTCAAAAAGGGAAAGAACTCTAATACACTTTTAAGGAATATTTGTGTTTTTCGATGGACAGATAGATTTATTTTGGAAAAAAAATAGTTTCATTGTATTCATTACTTTAAGAAAAATTGCTAATCTTTTAGAAATGTACACTATAAAAAAAATTGCATGGTTTAAAAAAGATATTTTTTCACTGAAAAGAATAAAGTAATAATTTTTTTAATGATTACTGATACTGAAACAAAAATGTGCTTTGAAAAAAATCCATATTTTTTCGCAGTGTTTTCCTTGCATATTTACAATCTCTCAGCTGTGCCTGTAAGATACACCTTTTTTTTTTTACTATTTTTACATAAATTAAAATTTCTTATTGACCTTGGATGAGCAAATTGATCTTATCTTTGAACTTTTAACGAGTAAATAATTCTCTATAAGTTTCTAAATTTATTTTGATATCGCCTGAGAATGATGTCAATAAATCAGTGTTTTGATAAACCTATTGTTTGTTTATTCTTATTTTTGTGACATACATATATCGAACACAAACGAATGCAAATGAGATTAACCAGGTTACCTGAACCTGCCCACTGCGTGACGTAAGCGGTCTAACATCTCATCGACGGTCCAATATCTCACTCCGCAATCCAACGTCGAATTTTTTATGATCTCTTAGTAAAGCACTGGAAATGTATTTATATCTATAGTAACACATTTTTCAAAGTATAACAATTACCATTACTTCAAAACTTTTTAAAAATTATTTGTTAGGTTAATAACATATAAAGCTGGACTAAAAATGGATATATAATATGAAAGAAATGACTTCAGTCTGTTCATAAATTATGATCTTGAGGGCAGATAAAGCACATTTGCTGAAATAAATAATTATGCAAGAACATGAAGCAGAAAATATAGACATATAGTATTTTTCTCTATAGAATACTTAGCCTTTGTTCAGTTATTTTTTTATTTACAATTATCTCGAGTGTTAAAATTCCGTAAAAAAAATAAGTTGCACTTATCTTTTTTTCTAAAATCTTGTTTATACATACATGTAAAACTAATAATGACCTTTACAATGTACATATAGATAGTTTGGGGGAATGGAAAATGTTTTGCTTTATAATAAAAAAAATTCTTTTTGAAAAAAGGGCGACTTATATTTACCTTGAAACGAAAGCTCTAGCCGTTACTCTTGTTTCGTTCCCTTCACTTGTCTCGATAGACGCAGTGCTAAGTGAGATAAATCGTAAAGAAAATTATCTTTTTTATCGAAAATTCGGCTTAGTCAGATATTATCCATACATATGAATGAGTAATAAAATTTAAAAAAAAAAAAGATTAAGTAGAAAGGAAGGTGGATAAGTATATTTAAGAATTTTTAAATTTAAACAATATTTTATTCACAGATGTTGTCGTGAATAGGATTGGGCAGCAGGCACAGCCTATTTTAGCCCTCTCCCTACATTTAGGTCAAGGTACAGAACAAATAGTGATATTAAAAGAATGTACAAAAGAAGAAAGAAAAACACAAACAAAATTGAACAAAGTAACAGAGAAAAAAAAAAACAACAGAAAAAGTCATATGTAGAAAATTAAACAAAAGAGAAAAATGGAATGAACAAAATAACAAAAAGGGAAAATTACAGGGGGAGACAAAATACAAAGTAGTATTTAAGAATGGCAATGGACATATTGTGTGAGTATACAATGACATTTTAATGTTAATAGTAGATTCTAATCTAAGTACTTGGTTCAAAGGCGAAACAGTGATATACATTAGTTTATCCAAACTGCTTAAATCATAAAGAAATATTTCATTATTAATTTTATTTTTTTTTCTGAAATATTAATCCATGCAGTTGAAACTTTTCCCCAAGCATTTGATATTAATGATAGACCATCTTTATTTAGTTATAAAAGAACTTTAATTATTTTTTGATTTATTATTGATTGATTTATTTATTTATTCATTTATTTATTTATTTATTTATTGATCGATGCATGTTTTGTTTTTTTTTACCAATTACTCTCAACGCTAATCATTGCTCTCTCTCTCTCTCTCTCTCTCTCTCAAATACGAAGAACATTTAATTCTAAATGAAACAAAAATCTCTATCAGCTTGGACAGATGATTTAAACCGAAAAAATTCTTAAATGGTATGTAGTTTTTAATAAAATCTATTTTGAAATTCTAATATATGATGTTTGAAATAAATTCTATATCTCCTCAACCATCCTTTTTACTCGGTTCACATTTTTTTCTCTTGAAATCCGTGTGTTGTAAAAATTGAGTGAAAATAAAAATTATTTGCGTTTAAGCGTATTTATTTTTTATGTACTGGTATGTCAGATTTCATTCTTTTTTTCATTTTTGCCATAGTTCTTTTGAATTAATTTCGATAATTGATGCCCTTCCAAGGAAGCCCGTTGAGGCCAGTTCAGAGAGAGAAATATTTTTTATTGCGTTTAAACGCAAAACATTGCGTTTAATCGCAATAATTAGTGCGTTTAAATGCAAAACATTGCGATTAATCGCAATAATCATTGCGTTTAAACGCAAAGCACTTTGTGTTAAATCGCAAAAAATTGCGTTTAAACGCAATAATTTTTGCGATTAAAAGCAATAAAAAATATTTCTTTCTCTGAACTGGCCTCAACGGGCTTCCGTACCCTTCAATTTTAAGTGAAAAAAAATAAACTTCATTGACAGAACATTCTAATAAATATATAAGATGTAAATTAATACTTTTTTTAGCTGAAGACAGATCATATGCTTTGAGAGATGAAATTCGACATAGCAAATAAAAAAAAAAATAGCACAGTCACTGTTACAAATCCTAATCTTTGCCTAATCCTTTTTTAATTTAATTCTGCATGTCCTTATCTCAATTGCTATAAGCGTTTGACTCTCTAAAATGTGTCTTTTCAATAAAACAGAGAATTGATAAGACAAACATTTTAAAAGAAACCCATGTTTTGAACTTCCTTGAAACTGTCAGACGCATTAAATTGTCCCAGTTTTCAGATGATCGATGTACTCTTGAAAACTTTTTTTTAAATGCGAACTTCTCTTTACAGATGAACAAAAGATGCATGTTCACCATGAGTCGATGACGTATCTTCTTTCAAAACATGGGAATTAAAAAACTGGCAATACACCATCATAGAAAATAAAGGAGGCTGGGGGTCAACAAATAAACCATCAGATATAACATAATTTTGTAGATGTGATATCTTAAGCTGTCAATTTTCATTTGTCAAAGAAAAACATAGGTAATCAGAGATTACAGAGCTCACCTCAACGAATGTTGTCTTTAAGTAAGGCAAAGTCACACAATTAACCAACAAAAAGTGTACATCCAAAAATTTATGCAATTTCGATTTGATACTTTGAAATACACCTATATAAAAACTTCAAACTAGTTCTTCATCATGAAAACATAATTAAAATCCAGCATCTGAAGTAAGTTTAGAAGAATGCACCCTTAGATGTATCATCCATGCAAGTTAAATCATTATAGGGCTTATAGTACCTTGGAAATGAAACCTGCAACAAAAACTTTAACCTGTTCACTCAACCGGAAAATGTAGGTCAGATTCAGCATCCGAAGCAAGTTTAGTAGTATGCATCCTAAGATGTACAATCCATGCAAGTTTGATCATCATAGGGCTCATAGTACCATAGAAATGAAACCTGCACCAAAATCTTCAACCTGTTCACTCAACCGGAAAATGTAGGTCAGATTCAGCATTAGAAGAAGGAAGTCTGGTAGTATGCATCCTAAAATGTACCATCCATGCAAGTTTGGTCATTATATGGCTCATAGTAACTTGGAAATGAAACCTGCACAAAAAATTTAACCTGTTCACTCAGCTGGAAAATATAGGAGGTCAGATTCAGCATCCGAAGCAAGTCTGGTAGTACGCATCCTAAGATCAATCTTCCTTGCAAGTTCGGTCATTACAGGGCTCATAGTATCTTTGAAATGACACCTGCGCCAAAAACTTTAACCTGTTCACTCAACTGGAAAATGTAGGAGGTCAGATTCAGCATCCGAAGCAAGTCTGGTGGCATGCATCCTAAAATGTACCATCCATGCAAGTTTGGTCATTATAGGGCTCATAGTATTTTTGAAATGACACCTGCACCAAAAACATTAACCTGTTCACTCAACCGAAAAATGTAGGTCAGATTCACCATCCGAAGCAAGTCTGGTAGTATGCATCCTAAGATGTACCATCCATGCAAGTTTGATCATTATAGGGCTCGTAGTACCTTAGAAACGAAAACTGCAACAAAAACTTGAACCTGTTCACTCAACCGAAAAATGTAGGTCAGATTCAGCATCCGAAGCAAGTCTAGTAGTATGCATACTAAAATGTACCATCTATGCAAGTTTGGTCATTATATGGCTCATAGTAACTTGGAAATGTAACCTGCACCAAAAAATTTAACCTGTTCACTCAACTGGAAAATGTAGGTCAGATTCAGCATTCTAAGCAAGTCTGGTAGTACGCATCCTAAGATGTATCTTCCATGCAAGTTTGGTCATTATAGGGCTCATAGTTCTTTGAAATGACACCTGCACCAAAAACTTGAACCTGTTCACTCAACCAGAAATGTAGGTCAGATTCAGCATCCGAAGCAAGTCTGGTAGCATGTATCCTAAAATGTACCATCCATGCAAGTTTGGACAACATAGGGCTTATAGTTACTCGGAAATGAGACCTACACCAAAAACTTAAACAAAAAGTTAACCTGCTTCAAAAACATTAACCTGGTCATTCCTTTGTCGAAATTGCACCATCTGAAACTTTGACTGGTACAATGAAACACACTAGAAACATCTTCCATGCATGTCTAATCAATGTAGGACATACATGTAGAAGTACTTAAAAAGAAAACTGCTCCAAAAAACCTAGTCTTAACCAGGGACGCCAACACCGACGCCGAGGGTATAAGATAAGGTCCCCCAACTTCTTTGAGGTGAGCTGAAAACCATACATTTGATCATTTTTGTATATCTCTTAATATGGAGCTCTTCTTTTAAAGGAGATCAATATACAATGTAGTTTAAAATGGCAACAAACACCCAGCCCTCTTAAAAGAAATAAATGAAAGTTATCAACTGTAGCGTAACAATTTCACAGAGATGCATGAAAATCGTATATGCTTACACGTTATTGAGAAATACATTTCCTTTTCTTCTTTGATATTGTTTTCTTTATCTTTGCTTTCATTTAAAAATGACGGCATGCACCGTTTGACCATGCAAGTACGTTGAATAGAACAATTAGTATGTCCACAAGGCGTTACTTTTGAGGTGTACTGTTTAAAAATTAAACAATTCAAAAATTGTTGCTATTGTTGGATAACAAAAAGCTTTTTGACCACATGAATTAAGAAATATAAAAATGTCTTCTGTGGCTACACACGGTACTTAATAGCCAAAGTACGACTATTGAAAGACTGTAGGGAAGACATTTTGCTTTGAATTATTTGAGATTAACATCGCTGGTGCATCTTTATGACCACGTGCACCATCTTAAACTTTTATCTCCTGATTTAAATGTAGCAAGCCACAAAGGGTGTCTTGGAAAATAAGTTAGCATGCAAGAGAGTTTTGCAAGGGTGTTATATGATTGAAACTATTTTTTCGATACCCTTGAAGTTGTTCGTAATAGATCGAAATATCAATATTCATTATTATTTTGTTTTAGTTCAGGAAAGAAAATGGTTTCCGTTCATTAGTTAATCAAAAATGCTAGAGTCTTGTATATAAAACAAACTAATGATGAATTTACATAAAAATCAATATTTTGACAATTTCTCTACAGTTTTTTTAATAATAATTTTTTTTTTTTATAAAAAAAAAAATAACCTCGATTCTTTTTAACTCACATAGTTTATTAATTGATATGTATATCATACTCGACATGTACACAGTACACAGCATTAAGCACAAATGGTATCATAAGAAAAACTATAGCAAAAACGGTGCTGAATATAAATATTATGAATGTAAAAAGATCTTTTGATCAACGTGCTACTATATAAACAGTGAAACATGTTAATTTGCTGCAAAATCAGATTTAATGAAACAAGAACGAGACATCCTTCATGTAAAAAAGTCACTTGTAAATAAATAGATTTCAAAGTTGTATATACAATACTTGACCACGTGACCCTACAGACGCACCACATAAGATTCCTCCGCCGCTTCCTCGTCTGTGAAGCTTACAGTCTGTGAACCAGGACTTATATCTTCTTTGGAAGAGTGAAGGACGTATTCATCCGCAGATAAAATTGCGTCCGTGAGATCTGGAAATATATCATCTTTAGGGATGGCATCGAAGGCCCCCGAGTGATGTAATGTTTGAGACACATCTTCAGATATTGATGCAAGAAGAAGCCGAATTCCTAGTTTCGAATACTCCTTATGGATATGCACGATGAGATTGGAACCGGAAGCGTCGATGTAGTTCACGCATGCCATTTCGAGAATAATGACTCGAGTTCTCATGTACTCAGACAAGAGCTGTTTTGGATGAGAAATTTCGTCAAATCCAGAGTCGATGGTGTCTAAGCTTTGAATTGTGTCAATAGACTCTAAACTTAGCACATGGGACGGAGGAGGCAAGCCAACATAAGCAGATTCTAAATGCATGGGGTTAGCGTCTGCATTATCTAGCTGACTGGCGATAGATCCAATATTGGGACTTGAAATAGAATCGTCTAAAGACAAGGAGGTAAAAATGTGTTGAGAATTGCTTATTCCACTTTCTGTAGAAATAGTTGATATCTTTTTTGTTGGACTAGTTCCTCCATTTTGAGTGACCTTTTCAGTCTCCTTTTTATTTGCAATGATTTCCTTTTTCTTGTTCAACAATTTCAGAAACTTTCTTGGATTGACGGTCGAAGAGTATAACTTGCTCCGGAACATTTCAGCATTGGCAAAGAAGATATTGGATTTATACACAAATATTTTAACAGGACTTAAGGAGTATAACTTCTTAATGCTTCGTACCGTTTTGAAATTTGGATTGTATTTCATCAATCGCAAGGCTGATGCACGCTGACTCTGGAATACCACTGTGAGAAGTGATATCGCCAATCCGATACCAAGACCAAAGTCAATGTCGATGAAAACAACTGATGTTATTGTACAAAGCCAAATGATGAAATCATACTTGTTAATTTTCCAATATCTACGGGCATCCGTCATTTGCACGAAGAGTCCTTTTAGGGCCACCAAAATAATGGATGCTAAGGTAGCTTTAGGCAGGAAAAAGAACAATTCGCTGATTGCCAAGATAACAAGAAGCATAAGAAGAGCCGAAAACAAACCGCTAATCGTGGTTCTGGCATTCATGGAGGAGAGAATCATCGATCTAGGTGGAGCTACGGCGGACGGAAAGCACTTGAAAAATGAGCTGGCAAAATTACAAATGCCATACGCATAAATTTCCTGATTGTCATTCAACTCGTAGTTATGTTTCTTTGCACATATCTTAGCCATGGCAATGGTGTTGGAGAAAATCAAGATCGCAACAACGAAACAATCTCCCAAGTAAACAGGAACTCCTCTCATGTCTGGTAAGACAGGGGCGGGTATGGTGTTTGGAATAATCCCGACAACATCCACATCATAATTCTCATCGAACCTTGACACGTAGGAAACGATAGTTGCAATGATGACGACGATGAGCTCAATGGGAATGGGAGCCTTAAGTTTGTGCTTAAAGCGCTCGTTGATTAGATCCTTAACTGCAAGCAAGACGACGATGCAAATGATAGATATGAGTATTGTAGCGACTTTGACCGTTGTTATTGCAAGAAATATATCTCGGTAGGTATAAATTATCTTGAAAGGTCCTGAGTATCTTTTGACTGAGATTCCCAACAAAGCAGGCATCTGGCTGGTTGCAATATGGACTGCTGCACCGGAAGTGAATCCGCTAAAGAATGAAACCGAGAAGTAGAACGTGATAAATCCCAGCCGGAACATTCCCATGAAGATAAGCATGAGGCCCGAAAACAGGGCAATATTCATTGCAACATTCTCTTTAAAGTCCATAAACTCAGGGATGTCTGTCCATGCTAGAGTAGTTGCATTCTTCACTGTTCCATTAGCATTTGTAAGGTGAGCATTAAATAAATGTTGGTTTTCAGATTTGAACGTTTCCGCTTGTATATCGACAACACCCGCGGTTACCATGCATATAACGGCACTTGTTCCCATGGAAATGTGAGGCGATGTTCCGAAAATGACGTAAAACAAAATTGGCCAAAGTGAGGTATACAGTCCGTTCTCTACCTTGACCGAGGTCAGCATTCCGAATGCCAGTGCCTGTGGGATATGCATGATTCCAATGGTTAATCCAGTGAGGATATCCGAGAATAGATATTCTTTCAGTTTGTAGTACTTTATAAATTTCAGAATGGGCAAATGGTAAGCCCAGAACTTCCAAACTCGTCTCCAAGAACAATACACATTTCTTTTCACCCTGTTCATTATCGGGTTGGTATTTTCTTCGATTTCGACATAGCGATGTCGGAATTCCAGGGAAGTCATGATGGCTGTACTTTTGGTCTTTTTATTTTCCTATGACCTGTCACGCTTCAAACTGGCCACCATGCATGGAAGGTTCTCTGTAAGAACAAAATCGGATAAATAATGCACTTGTACGTGGTCACTGAGTTTTATACTAGTTGTAACGATCATATGCCAACGGGGGAAATCATACATGTCGTCATCATCTCTGTGAAAAGCAGCGCATACCTACACGACGCAATTTCTCAACTTGATTTATTCATGGAAAATCAAATGCAAGAATCAAAACACAAAGAGGTCATATAAGTTGAATATAAAAACCATGGGGATTTTTTAAATTTAACATGAATTATTTTATTTTAAACCGATTCAGTCTGGTTTTGGTTCAGATAAAACAATTATGAGTCAGGTTGCGGTCAAGGAAACGAAGGAATCAAATGATTTTTTTTTTCATGTTCACTCCGATCAGTTATTTACGCCTAGTACACAAATCGTATGGTGAAGCATTTATTGCAGTAAAAGATGAAACGCTCATTGACAATTATTTATGATAAACAATGTTGTTTGTTTACATGTATGAGTCAATACATGTATGTAAATATTTATCATTTATTCCTTTTTGCCGATTTTTTTTAACCTCTGGAAAAGGAGGGTGATAAAAGCAAAGACCTGAATCGTGTCAATAATGGTTAAATTCTAAAAATGGTTGTTAATAATAGTTTGTTCGAAACATTTTTAAAATTCCCATTGAGAAGTAATTCCAATAATTTCAAAAAAATATTTCTGTGCTATGTGTGATTGCAGTTCTTTTTAATCATTCAAAACTAGGACATAATTCGTGTAGAGAGAATCTAATAAAAATGGTGATAACATTGATTTCATTAAAAGAATTTTAAGTTTAACTTCAAATCTAAGAATTTCAAAGAACACATGAGAATTAATACGTAAATGATATGATAATTAATTAATACACAGTAATTGCCAAAGATATAAAACATGGAAAGAAACAATTTTTTCTATTACAGGCATGTCCTTAACGAGGCTAGGGGGTGGCAGCCATTTTTAGACTATTTCAATCTCCTTTAAAAGGAGAGCTCCATATAAAGATATACAAAATGATGAAATTCTAAAACTAAAATATATGAATTTTTTCTTTGTCAAATGATAGTTGACAGCTAAAGACACCGTGTGTAAAAAAATAATTTAAATCTGGTGGTTAATTTGGGATTAATTTGTTGACCCCCCAGCCTCCTTAATAGTGTACTTCTCTATACAGAATGTCGACGATGGATGATACTGTTAAAACATTAAGAACAACATTGTCATTTTAATGTCACATACATACAATTTTTCCTTTGTTTGATTTGTGGTCTTAAATTGAGAAAATTGTTTCAATAACATAATACTGTTCACTGTTATAAGTTGTGTGTCTTTCAGTGCAAAAACGTAGAACTTTACAAGTCCCATGGGCTACGAAACATTTAACAATTTTCCATTTTTCTTCCTGATTAAAAAAAAATTATTAATTTTCCTACGAGGTTGAAAGTTATGTCGTCCTGATCTTGTAAACTATAGTTTAATAAACTATTTTTATTTTGTTTCCTTTTAACATATGCATGTGAATCCAAACTTTTATTTCTTGTTGTAAAAATTGTTTTAAAAAATATATGGACTAAGAGACGGATTACCAGATGCTAGGAGACGGATCTATAGAAGAAGTTCGGGTGGGTCCCCCCCCCCCCCCCCCAGCGAAATTGTATTTTTCAGGTAAGTTTTTTTTTTATGAGGTGCCACCCCCTGGAAAAAAAATCCCGGATCCGCGCCTACATAAATTTTCAAACGTCAATTTGATTGATCTGATCCTGATTGATCTCTACATAATATTTGTTGTGGGTGCCCGGGATTTTAAAATAAAATAGTTTCAATAGTCTTTTTTCATATAAAGTGTGTACCAGTATTTTATATTCCTTTCAATGAGATAAAAATAGGACAGTAAAATTGTTGGTCAATAGGTCACATACAGAACAACAAAACAACAAATGTCAGAGATTCACACGAAATATCGAGAAATATTTTTTGTATTGAAGAGAGCAGTAACTTTTATTATACATGAACAATATTTTATACATTGTCCTGATTTTGAACTGAACTGGAGATAATACCGTTGTGAAATATGTGATGAATTAATTAATGCTGCTGTACATGCAGATTGAAGGGTTATTTCTTTATTTCTTGATATTAAAGGGAAAAAAATATTCCCACCCCCTTCCCGTTTCCTTATTTCTGCATGGTTTATCCCCATCTTCCTCCAACCCAGTTAATTAATGTTCCTCCGTGCAAATCAGTTAATGTCACCTACATTTTTTACTCCCTATATCCTTGAAATAAATAAACAATCGCCCACATGTTCCCATTTTAAAAGAAAATTTGATTCTTACAGGTTCCGTTTTCTTTATATCTACGTTATGGCTCACAGGGAGAAAAAAAATAAATAGTTGTTACATAAAGAGCTTCCTGTAGTATTTTACCTGTGTCTGTTTATAGCTTAATTAATTGTCAAAGGGTGAACCTTAGCATCCTTGTCGGTTTTGTACCTGAGATAGGCTTACAGGATTAATGAAGCCCAACGACATTATCAATGACAGTTCTAACAGGGGGCGGATCCAGCTCTTTTTCAGAGGGTCCAATATGATAACAAGAACTACAGGGGCGGATCCGACTAGCTCCTTTTATAAGAGGGAATGAGTGCTCAAGCTTACAGGATTAATATGAATCTTTACGAAGTCATGACATTAATTTTTTTTACAGGGGGCGGATTCAACTCTTTGGCGGATTCAACTCTTGGGACATAATGAATGCTAAAGCTTACAGAATTATATGAAACTTTAGAAAGTTAAGTCATGAACGTTTGTTATTATAGGGGGTGGTTTCATATCTTTTTTCAAAAAAAAAAGAAAGAAAAAACTAATGATGGATTTGCGTATAGTATGTTTGACCGTACAGCATGAAAAAGTTTAGGCTCAAGCAGCACCCAAATCAAACTAGAAATGTCCAAATGGGACAAAATACCCCCGCTGGGTTTTTCAGAAGTAAGTTTTTCCATAATAAAGATATGAATCAAACATGAATTATGAAATTTTTCTTCCAGTGACCTTGAACTTCCCCAAATGACCTTGGGTTAAGGTCATGACACACCCTTAGGTCATGGGCAATCTTTGTGTGAAATCAGAACCTACCAAGTTTATCCATAATAAAGATATGGACCAGATACAAATTATGAATTTTACTTCCAGTGACCTTAAACTTCCCCAAATGACCTTGGGTTAAGGTCATGACACACCCTTAGGTCATTGGCAATCTTTGTGTGAAATCAGAACCTACCAAGTTTACAAAATGTATCCATAATAAAGATATGGACCAGACACGAATTATGACATTTTACTTCCAGTGACCTTGAAGTTCCCCAAATGACCTTGGGTTAAGGTCATGACACACCCATAGGTCATGGGCAATCTTTGTGTGAAACGAGAACCTACCAAGTTTATCCATAAGAAAGGTATGGACCGGATACGAATTATAAAATTTTTCTTCCAGTGACCTTGAAGTTCCCCAAATGACCTTGGGTCAAGGTTAGGACACACCCTTAGGTCATGGGCAATCTTTGTGTGAAATGAGAACCTACCAAGTTTATACATAAGAAAGATATGGACCGGACACGAATTATAAAATTTTTCTTCCAGTGACCTTGAACTTTATCAAATGACCTTGGGTCAAGGTCATGACACATCCTTGGGTCATGTACAATCTTTGTTTGAAATGAGAACCTACCAAGTTTATCCATAAAAAGGATATGGACCGGAAACGAATTATGAAATTTTTCTTCCAGTGACCTTGAAGTTCCCCAAATTACCTTTGGTCAAGGTCATGACACACCCTTAGGTCATGGGCAATCTTTGTGTGGAGTAGTAAATTCTAATGTCCCTTCGTAAGAAAGATATGGACCGGACACGTTTGCACAGACGGACGGACAGCCTGACAGCTAGACAAACGGACAAGGTGATTCCTATATACCCCCACAAACTTCGTTTGCGGGGGGTATAATGAAAACTATTTATAGTGCGTAAAGAAATTTCTCAGAAAAAGGATGGGTACGTAGGTCCAAATCATTAAATTCATCTCCAGGGATGGGCTAAGTTGCTCATTATAAAGTGAGCCTCATTATTTTTAAATTCACTTCCGAACTTCTAGAAGACAATACGATTATCGTAATGTTTATAATAGCCTGAGAAACTCCTGAAAGGATTAGTCTTGTTTTGAGGGGCAGAGAAAAGAAAATTATTTTTAAAAAATTGACGAGTTAAAAAAAAAAGGAAAATTTCCAAACTGGATCCATACACCACTATAATTATCACCCTTATTCAAATTGTGCATGTGTAGGGGGAGGGGGTGTCTGGCCTTTCAATAAACATTTACAATTGTAAAAATTTCTGGGTTTTTTTTTTTGGTAAGGGGGCAGGCCCCCTGATGTCACGTGCCTGCATGATACTCAGAATGCACGCAAGTCCCATGGACCTTTTGATAGCTCTTTTAATACATGTATGTAGCTTAATTAAATCTTTAAAAATATCTTCATCTCAGTGTTTTATTGTTTACCCAAAACTCGGGAGCATTCTACATATATAATATAGATACTGTAAACGTGGTTATATTGACGACTTGAAAAATTGACGATTTTTTTGTTTACGAAAATTGACGAGTGTTAATTTTGACGAAATATTTAATCAAGAGTTATGTATCTTTAAGGTAGGCCCATACTTTCAAAATTTTCTGTCAAACTGATCATTTTTTAACTTGAATGCCTTGAATAACTCAAGTACTAACTAAAACACCCATAAAAGACATATCTTTGCAGGTTAATTTTCATACAACATGTCTCACAGTACATACCTCAAAAAATGCAACAGCCATAATTAAACATAAAGAAGTGTGATATCATATTTTATTTAGCTATGCACCAAATCACATCAAATTTATATTAAAACTTGTGGAAACAAAAAACATTCATTTGCCAGGAGAATCTTTGAAATCTTTCCCGGAAAACATAAACAAATTGATGTTGAATCTGTCCACGTCTTTAAGGAAAATATCTCAAAATATCTTTATTTTTAATAATTCTCAAAATTTAAATTGTTTACATGTCATTTTTTCTTTAAAATTAGTAAGAATTATATCTAAGGTTAACAAAAACACAAACTTTATTATGATTGACCAGAAAAATTTAACAAAATAGCCCTTTGAACACGTATACCCCCATTTTTGGAATATCAAGTTTTTCAATCATTTTTTACAAAATTTAACACGAAAGTAAAATTTAAAAAGATGAAATAGGCCTAAAATCTATAAAAATAGATATCAAGTTAGTTTGTTTAAAATAATAAATAAGAAAGGTTTAGGTTCATAAAGGCAAATAAGAATTTTGTGTCTGTGTATGTGCTAAAAGCATATAAATCCTATGGACAAAGTGTAAAGTGTTAATTTCCATAAATAGTATATTTTAAATGCTTTGTATTCAAGTTGACAATATAATTAATAAATATATACTTATTAAATTATTTTCAAGACACCAAAATATTTTATTACAGAAGAAAGTGATAATCAGAATTTTATATTGCTGTGTAAAATTAAAACCGGATCCGTAAAAGTATGGGCCTTCCTTAAATTCACAGGGATACAAAGGCAGCGTCGGAATCACTAAAATTCAATTTTTGTACAGACCATCTACAGTGTGTAAGATTGTACAAACTATCTAAGTGTGTAAGATTTGATTAAATAAACTGCCTTCGTAATTGTAATTCGTTTTCATTGCAAGAGGTCAATTGCCTGAGGTGACAAACTAGGTCAAACACGGCGTGATAATTACGCTAAGTTAGGCATGCAGTATTGGATACAATGATTTGTTTTTAAGATATGTGATTATATATCACTATGTTTTCATAACTAATTACAAAAGATATTAAAAATAAATTTGATCTAGTTCTAATAGAGGAAAGTCGAGGAAACTAAGCGTTAATGTTGTACAATGGTCAATGTCTGTATGAAGCTATATATCTGATGTTAAGTTTGGCGAGTGTAAATTATGACGAGAAAAGTAAAATCGTCAATATAGTCAAAATTAGCACATCGTCAAAATTTCCACGTAATCTATGGGAACCTATTTATTTACACTCTTCAGCTGCTCTAATTATTTGCATTACGCTGTAATTAAAACTATTGAATATGAATGTATTTCATATTATTTAAAATTGTTTCTTTACTATACATGTATATTCTTCTATTTTTAGGGTTAACTTCATATTTAGCAAATAAATATTTTTAAAAAACAGTTACTCTGGATTCAATCGCAGTAAAACTAAATATAGATGATTAATTGGAAATGATATAATTCTGATTACAAATTACAGCTAACATGCATTTTTATGCCCCAATGAATTAACTCATTAATTGTATATGTGTACAGTTAATCAAATAAGGGATATGCGTAATATTCCTGGAAAATTTAAGAAACCGTTTAAGAAATCAGCAAGTTGAAGAATTTACAAAAAGAATTATAATTGGGAGATTTTTTTCTAATACTTCAGATCCTCACATTTTTTAGGTTGACAAATTTTAAAAAATAAAATGTACCTGTCTAAATAGTGTAATAACAGAAATTTCTTCAAGTCATAGTGTACAGGTACTGCATGACGAAATATAAAGAAATAGATAGGGAATTTACTTTTATAGTTATTAAGCTATTTTATACTGGAAACCCATGACAATGCATGAACAGATGAAGTCTATTCAGTTCTCTCATTAGTAAAATGAAGTATCTATACTGACAAAAAGATTAAAGTTACTGAAATACTTCAAGTTATTTTTTTAATCGATCATTTACATTACTGTAACATAAATGGCCACTACTGCACTTTTTCAAATAAATACTCACATTAAACTTTCTGGTGTTCTTCCTTGTCAAAGAATCCTTCTCATGTTGATCTTTCCGCCGCTAAGAATCAATGATTCTATGATGTTGTCCTCAAGGGATTTTGTCTCGTTCGCCGACACCAGCAGTGTATGAACAAAACTCACCTCTGGACAGTAATGCCCTGATAGGTTGATCGGTTAGAAAGGTTTTTCAGCCTATTAGTTATAAGAAGTACTCATACCATCGTTTGTTGACTAATTTTATTCCATTGTGACCAATATACCTAATCTTACGTTTCCCCGTCAGTTCATTTAAAAAAAAGGGGGGGGGGCACATTTAAATAAATTTTATTTGAAGGTAAAATATATTTTCAAGAGTATTCATTTCCCATTCACATTATTGCTTGAAAAAGTAAAATGGCATATTTATTTTTTATATATATATATTCCCAAACTTTTTTTTAAAATAGGCTATTTTAAAATTTTACTTCAAGATTTATTATCGGGCTCAAGATGCTCCTGTGAAATGACAAGTTCTACTTTCATTTTGATCTCGTGATTTCTTACAACGTAATATTAGAGATTTATCTAACAATCCATGACAGTGTGTGTATTTCTCAAAAATAGTATTCATCTGGGTCGTAGAGAAGTGAATGATTACCGCCAGTACAAACATGGGGAAGTTTTGAGGTCACAGTTCACTAACGATCAGATATTGGTGGGACAGGTTGTTGATAGCCATGTTTTGTCACGGCCTAGCATTTCTCCCCTTGATTACAGTCATTGTGCCAATTGTAGCTTTCATTACAGCTTATGTGTTTGCTGTTCTTCGTAAAGATGTCAATCCTTACTTTCCATATATAAGGTAGTGTTCATCAACTCTTAACAGTATTATAAACCTGCAATATTTACCATGTTAATTTATACAGGATGTAAACGTGGGATGTCCTGCTTATTGTAAATTTAACTTTCTTTATTTCAGTGACACAGGAACAAGAATACCTGAAAGTTGTGTATTTGGTCAACTTTTAAATATATCATCTGCTATAGGTAAAATGCAACAAAAAGCATATATGTTCGTGTATATTTTTAAATTATTTTGAACTTGAAACAGCATATCTTGAATGTTTTTAAATGTATTTTTAAGAAAATAATTTGCTGCAGTATTTAATCAATTGATTGCTGAATTTCTTTAATTAAAAAGTAAACTCATGGACAGTCTTCTCCAAATCTCTTTTTCAGTACATGCCCTTTGGGCACATGTAACAACTAATTTCACTAGCCCGAACAAATATTTATATGCCCAGAATTTTACCAAGTAATTTTTTTTTGCCTTTTTATGCCAAGGAAATGATCTGAAATCCATTTCTATCAACCTATTGTCTCGCCCTTAATAGTGTTTTCAATCTGTACATCTTTTGTGGCTTCTTGCAAAAGTTCCTTTTAAATTGATGTGGAATAAACTGTCGCTAAAATTTTCAAAGTTTTCTTATTTAATAAAAGTCTTCTAATTTTCTTTTGCCCTTGTCTTATAATGAAAAATCGGAGACTTTTAAGTATATTTAATGCTATTGGTATTCTTAAATTTGATAATACGGATGCTTAGGCCACAGCATTTTCACCCCTTTCACAACTTTACCAGGTCCTGGGCTTCAGACTCCCAAGATTTGGTGAAGACTGCATGGATGAAATAAATGTTTTAATAATAATCATGCTAAAAGATATCATAACTTTTGTGAACAGAATGTTGATATTTTGATTTACACATTCCATGAATATTTTTTTCTTTAGCCATCTGCACTATATATGTACGATACAAGCTCATTCAAAGCATGGTTCAACTTGGAGATGCGTCCATTATGAGCTACAATAAACACACCATTGTATGGGGATCATTGGCTGCTCTAGGTCTGAGTTTGGTAGCAAATTTCCAGGTATGGATTAACAATTTTAATTATATATATTTTTTTTTAATTTGACTTCTTCCCACATACCTTTTTCCTTTGCTTCAATGTTTAAAAAAGAGGGTAAAAGTGTAAAGGGGGTTGTATATATATATTTTTAATTTGACTTCTTCCCACATACCTTTTTGCTTCAATATCTAAAAAAGAGGATAAAAGTGTAAAAAGTGTAAAGGGGGTGGGGCTACCACATTAGAAACTTGTGAAACTTATGTTTATTTTCCATATTCTTATTTTATTGATTTCAAAAAATCACTAATAAAGACACTGATTCTTTGACTTTGTTTTACAGTTTGCTTAAAAAATATACTCTGAGAAATTGAAGAATGCCATTTGTTTAACTGAAGATATATTTTTGTATTTTTTCAGGAAACCTCAGTGGAGATTGTCCATGTTATAGGAGCTACATTTGTGTTAGGTTTTGGAGTGGTTTATGAGTTTCTCCAAACATCAATATCATATAAAATGTATCCAGTCTGCAATGGTCTACGTATCTGTAGAATTCGCCTGGTGATTAGCATAATTTCACTCATCGGTTTCATAACGAGTAAGACATTTCTATTTTCGATAATCAAATTTTATTTGATATAATGAAATGCAAGCCTCCAATATGGGTTTTAATATGATTCAAATCAAGAACATTTTAAAAGTATTTAAAATCTGCACATGCTTACACTTATATATTTGTACAGTTCATAGTCCATTCCATCTTGACCTCACTATTTTTATTTTTATGAAGTATACCAGGAACTAATATCTTTATCCCTACAATATATATACGACAATTCTATTCTAAACAAGATGTGTATGTGAAACACACTTGACTCTCAGCGTGGCCCATTGTGATGGGGAAATTTTTTTGACTTTGTCCAAAGGACCCCTTAGTTCAGGATCATGGTCCACATGAATATCATAATCTATTTTGGGGTCAACTTTGTTATTTTCTGCAAAGGGTATAGGCAAAGATTATGTTGCAGATATTATTCAGAGAGGCAAACAAAATATAAAATGGACCCAGATCTTTAATCAAGGTTTTAATAAAACAGCATGCTTACAAAATTCTCAAGTAAATCTTGTATTTTTTTTTCAAATACAAAAGTCCTCTTTCTCAAACCCCTCAGGCCTGGTCACCACTACAGTTCAACTTTAATGGCATGATAATGAATAAAATGACCATACTCAAAATCCCAGGGACCTGATTTAACTTGGAACTCTAAACAACTTCCTTTGATTACAAGCTAACTGCACGTCATTTACAGAGTCATTTGGGAAACTACTTAACATTATTTTTTTTTCCTATCTCATGACCAATTACATTACATGTATACTGTTTCGTGACAGTCACTCTGTAACATTTGCATTGAGGCACCAAAGGTTGATACTTTCTGTTTACTTTAATGCCAAATTATATATGATTGGGGCTTCTCAGTTAGAGAATCTGGCCGAGAAAAAAACACCTAAATGAAGTTTGTCTGTGGTCCCAAGGCATGAGTGGACTGAGGACTTACTTTTGACAATGATGTGGGTTTGTTGTTGTTGGAGTGTTGTAGACGTTTTTTGTTTAACGTTCATTGGAGAATTTTACTCTATGCTCAGATGCCATCACTTGCAGTAGATGGCTGAGAATTTATTACTGTACTTGCAAAACCTGAAAAGAATCTTTTTAGTGCCAGCTTCTACTACAACATGGAACCTCGGTTTATATGGTGTGGTCCGAAGGACCAGTCACCACGTCCCGCAATGGGGCTCGAACCGGTGACTTAGGGATCAATGCCTTACTTTGAAACTCAAGAGCAAATGTTCTAATCACTGCTTTACGCGGGCGACCAGTAAACCAACTTTTATACGCGTGCGAGAAATATCCGGGATTTTTGCTACCTACTTAAACTCGCGAATGCTAATGTTCGCGAACTACACTACATTGTTATTATTTTCCTTTGCATTTATAGAGAATGTCTTATCGTTGCGCATTGATTCAAACTGACGAATCGCGAAAAAAGATTACGCGAACAATAGGTGGTTTACAGTATGTTGTGAGGTTGGATTTAATGACTCTTTTGAAAAATTACCTGTAGTGAAGGTCAGATAATTTGACCTTTGATGTTTGACCTTAAGTAAAGGTCATGAGATACCTCTAGGACAGGGAACAACAAAAAAGCGGGAATCGATTCCAATTTAATATTATTAGGGTTTCAAGAGTCTCTAAAGACATGATTTTCTAACTGACAGACGAGAGACAACTTTCAAAACCTATCTTTTTTGCGTGTTCGCGTGCCTTATGCTGAGAAAGGGAAAATCTCCCGTTTGATTTACATTGCATACCCACCATCAGATTTGTAAATTGATACAATTTGATGAGGTTTTTAATGATATTATTTGAACTGTACATGCCATAAAGGAGTATATTCTTTGAAAGAAATTATTAGACGGAAAAACTGAAAAATTGCACAGTTTGGATAATATTACAAATTCTAATTCCATTGAAAGGGAAGAACTCACTATGCATCTGGTTCCGCATAATGATATATGAGCACTTTACACAAAAACCAAAAAACCGAAAGGTAAAAGTGCATCTCAACCTAATTACGACAGAGTGGCTACAGAGAGAGAAATGTCCTCCAGCGTGGATCACTGTCGGCGAGATATATCTCATTTTCTGTTTCTGTGGGAAATTCCTTTTATCGTTGTAGTTTGCCTCTGTTTGACAAGTCTACATAATAATTGCACAAAAACTGATTTAAATATACCTCTATGTATATCACAAATCAAGGATATTACCCTTTATTTTTATGGAACTACAAGGGAAAACCAGAGACGTAAAGGACGAGACAGGCTAAGGCCCCTTTTTGGCCACTTGTTTGGGTTGTCATTTAGAAGGATGCAACAGTATGTTAGATCCGCTGAATACTCGCAACTCTAATATGCATAATAAATGCTTCTAAAATTGTTCAGCAGACCTCTTGAAGACAATTAATTTTTATTTGAAACAACTTTTGAAAAAAAATACCTTTACATGTTTTTTTCTTAGTAATGTTTTTTTTTCATTTATTCATTAATTTTCGTTTTGTTATGGGAGTTGCTTAACTGTTGAAAATGTTTTAAAATACTGTTGACGTACTTTTTTCCACGGGGTCATAATTCCGAGGAATCTCAATTTCTGTTCAATTCGCTGGTAGAAAATAACGCGGACATCTTAAGACTCTCCTTATATGCCTTATGTTTATATTAAGTTCGATGAAACAAATTTCCGCGCAAAAATGACCGCGTACATAGCGTAAATTAATACCAAGGGGGAAAAACTACTTCTACAGTATTAGTAATATAATATTCTAAAGTATATCCAAATTGTCAACCCGTGTTCTTTAGAAAAATACGTACATGTATGTACTTTATAGGGATACACTCCTTTTCTCGTTTTAGGCGCAGTCTTTGCTGCTATCTCCAGATACCAAGGTCATCCCAAGGACAGGCTTCATTGGAAACCCTCGGATGGTGTAAGTTTAAGTCGTATTAATTCCATTGAAAAAAAAATAAAAAAGTAGCATTAAACATAGCTGCAGGACTGTGGCGTTATGGTTTTATATATTTTGTTATGGTAAAAGACAAAAAAAAAATATAAACCATAACGCTACAGTCCTGCAGTCGTACATTAAACATTAATTATGATGCAAATTGCTTCACTTCCGTTACGCACAAAAGGACACTTCCTCACACATAATATATCCCCTCCATCTCCTTTGCAAGGGAAATAAAAAAGCATGGTACATTGTCCCAATTTTCGCTGTTTGATTTTAATTAACTTTTACGTTGTGATTAGGGTTCAGGGGCGTAGCCAGGGTACATTTGATGTGGACGCCTGGATAGGCTGGGGGTTTGGGGGCCGCCTTAAGGCCCCCAATGGGTCCAGCTGCGAAGCTGGTGAATTTTCGAAGATTTCGATGTGCATGTATGACCCTTCTGATAGCATTTTTCTTAAACTTTTTCGGTTTGTTACGCAGCCACATTTAAGGTCTGTTTTTTCCTTGCACAAAATGCGGACAGTCACTCAAAAATGAGAGAAGATCTGTTCAAAAGCGAACCCACTAAAACAATTTTAGACTTTTGAAGCTCGAAAAAATACGAATGGTAACATACGGTAGTTGGTTAGAGTGGTTGACTGGTTTAGACAGACCACGTAATTGACTGATTGTTACGGATGTCAATAATTAAACAGGCCTTATTATTATTTTTCAAAGGTTAAACTGAATTTATCAATTTTTCGATTTTTGGTTTCATATATAGGGCTTAATTATGATTTTTGAAGTCTCGTATGACTCCGATATTAGGTTAAATTTGGGGGGGG
>PRKT01000361.1:303887-330172 GCA_003671525.1 Saccostrea glomerata | reverse complement strand
GGGGGGGGGGGGGGTATCGTTACAGAAGTTAAGCATTGCGGTTGGAAGTTAATTTCCATGCATATAGAAATTGAAATTTTTGGCATTAAATAAAATTATTGTTTGTTTTAAGGGAACCGACAGGGGTTTTATTGTGTGAATCTACAATAGAGAAACTCTTTAATAATGTAAATACACTTGGAAAAAAAATCAACAATATTCGATAATAAACCAAAATCCGGGGAAAAATCTTTTGATTTCAGTTAGGTGTATAATATCGAATTTCCCCCTAAAACTGATTCTGTTGATTTTCATCTATTTATTTTTTATCGTTTATTCTAAATTGTCTCTGAGTATATTCTTTATTTTTAAAATTATTTACCAATATTTTGCAAAAATGATGAGTACGCTTTACAATATTACGCCTGTCTCGCTCTCCTTTCTTTCCTTTTTTTTTTTTTTGGAAAATGAATACGTTTTTGCGTACAAACGTTCGCCTGGCTACGGGCCTGGGGTTAACTAAAAATAAACGTTTCTATGAAATTCAGAAAACATTATGAGTCAAGTTTCCTTTATATTAAACTAAAATAAAAGTCTTTTAACACAATGCACAACGTTTCTTTTTCACTATCCGAAACCAGTAAGGCAGTTGAGCTACAATCTTAACAGAGACTCACGATAGCCGTTTGCATTAGTCAAGCATACATGTTCTTTTCCAGGGATACACCACTCATATAATAAGTGCAGTATCCGAATGGATCACGGCTATAGCCTTCCTCTTTTTCTTCGCTACGTATGTCAAGGATTTCAGTAAGATGAAGTTGGATGTCGTGGCCCGGGTACAGGTTCAACACCTGGACGAACCCGTGTATGACGACTTGAGCGAGGATTCCCGACTTATCACATAGTCACTGGAACGACTAGAACGGGGGCACATATAATGTCTTTCCTGATATACTTTATTAAGATAGCCATGTTGTATATTTTATTTGATAAAATAAAGTATATCAGGAAAGACAGCTAGTAGGATGAAGGGTATTACATTTGCTTACGCGTACGCAAAGGATATGAATCTACTTCAGTATATGTTCCTGTCTGGATCTATATAAAAAGAATAATGCAGACATTTTTATTTATCATCGATTTGTTTTATTTTGAATATCATTTTTTAGGGAATCTCACTTTAAACAGGGGGATTGTATTCAATATTTTTAATGCGTGTAGAATTTTAATTACTGACGAAAATGTGTATAGCACTTGAATTTATTTGACTGGTTTGCCCTGTAGAGTTTTTTTCTCACAATAATCGATTCAATTTTTTTCTCGTAACCAATGATGTTTTTATTATTTTCTGACTTTTTGTCAGTGGCAACTTTTACTTATTTTTGCGTGTATAATTATGTAGATCTGGTTGGAAAATTAACACTATGTATACCGCTCTTCCAACAACGTATACTTTATATAAGCCATTAATTAATTAAATGCATTGCATTAAAACAGCACAAGCATTAGTATCATCATTTGACAAACAGTGTGAGCACAAGCCTGAAACATGGTTGTTACAATGCATTGCTGTAAAAATATTTTTTGTGTCTTTCATATTTTATTTTGAAATGCTTAATTAAATGTGTTACATGTAAACGGTATTAAAATTATCTTATTAGTATTTTTATTTACTTTGTATGTAAAAAAAAAAATAAATAAAAGGGAAAACCGTTTTATAATGGAAAATAGAAAGCTGAACAGTATAGAACGATGAAACCAATGCAAGTGTATAACTAAATGTCTTAGTATATTGAGTACTGTTTTGTGAGAGCTCGAGGGGCTTTATGAATTATTTTGTTCTCTTTTATTTTGGTTCAAATGCATGTATGTGATCGATTTATTTTGTTAACATTACTTTATCGAAAAGTGAAAATAAAATTGGTTTTACCCCAAATATTGTTCGATACTGTGAGTTTTTAAATTCATGTATTATAAGCATACAAAAATAGATTTAATAGGTCAAAATATATTTTCTAATTGTAAAATTTGAAACACCTACAATGTAGCTACTTTTGAACCCTGAAAATTCGCGGATTAACGAGTTTACTATTATAAACTGAGGTTCTGTCTCGCAGAAGACCCTCACTGCTCAAAGGCCATAGGTGCCGAGTAAAGATCTAAATTTTCACCCATCCACCGGTAAGTGGTGGTACACATGGTACATGTATCTCAATATGAGTGAAATTTTTGGGGAAAAAATCTTTAAAATAAACAAATGTAAATATTTTTCGAACTGATATTTTTCCTTTCGTGATTCATTCATAACCCTGTTTCTGCATTTATTAAAATCTTCTATCTTTCAATCAATTCGGTTGGATAATTATATTCATTTTATAATAGATAGTTTTCGTATGACATTTTCTCTCCGAGTTATTTCCCTTGGCCGCCATCTTTGATGGTCAATCTAGTATAATTTTTTCTCTACTTACCAGGGTGTAGCAGAAATATTTGGGGATAAATCTTTATGAGAAAATATAGGAGGATCTAACATATAACTGTATATTTTTTCAGGATAAAATGTTTCATACCCCAAAAATGACAGTAAAATAGTTAAAGTTGGTTGAATAATGGAATATGAGCATGTTGACTTCTAATATGGCGGTCAATAAAAAATAACTCTTGTTGATTTGGGTTCACTGAAAACTATCCGATTTAAAAAACGGAATCGTTTTCATGAGATCCAGCATATTCAGCAAAACAATATATCTATATTGCTAGAATTGCATACACAAAAATAAAAATTTCAAGAATTTCGTTATATAATTATTATTTTGGACTTGGTCCGAAGTTAAAGTAAATATGCGTAAAATTGCTATGATTAGGAATGATGTTTGTTTTTCCTTTTAACACCATGAAACATAATTCTACTTGTGTAATAATAAGGAATCGTGGCAGAAGAAACATACATTGTTTACCTCCCTTAGATAGGTCTCTGAAATTATTTGTTAACTTTGTGGATAAGATTTAGAATTCTTTAATAAGCAGCAATCTTTGACTTATTCAGCATCACCCGAGATTGTTGATACGTGTATTTTTCTATTAAGTTATGGATTAGTTACAGAGAACCTGTAATTTTGTGTAAGAAATTGTTACCAATCCTTTTAATTCATTCAATAAGATACGTTCAAAACAAAGTAGCTCGCATAGAAATATTGCGAAAAATTATCCTGTTTCTGTGTTTAAAGCGTTGTTCGTGCAATTTTTATATTTCGAATCTGCAAGAATTACAAATTGTAACGCAGTTTATTTGTCCCATTTTCATCAAAACTGTGACACTGAATTCTGCAATTTAGGCAATGACGTGATTTTCAAAAATTTTGTGTCAAGTTTTTTCTTTATCAATATAAATACTTTTGTATATCTGAAATTGAAATTATATTATATTCATTTTAATTATTTTGCTGTCAATGTCCGAATTTATAAATTTATTTGTATTATGATTATGTTTATCCAGGGTCTTTAACTCCTAAATTTTGCAAATAACTCGGTCATCTCATAAAAAGAAATAAAAGGAATTATGATATATTCCTCAAAGTTTATAACCATCTAAATCCCATTAGAATGTCTGCATGTATATATATAAAACACATTCCAGAATCTAAAACCCATAAAATGCAACATGTTAGAAAATGTGTTATTCTGTGATCTTTTCATTTATCGATTCGCTCAAGTACGGAAAACCCAGCAAAGAGCACTCACACCTTGCGTTATAATCGCTCCACATTAGAAGTTAGTTCAGAGAATTAATGTTCATTTACAATTATTAAAAAAGAAAGTTGATACGATGTGGCGGTATTATTGCGTTTCATACGCGAATCCGATGTAATGTGCACATAACATGTTCGGCAGATTATGCAGTACCCTTTCACGCCGCGCGCGCTCTGCAAGAGCCAGTCAAAATTACTCCGCTGCGACGCAGGAGAGTTTTGATAAAAATGAAAATGCATATTAGATGTTGATTAAATTCAATTACGTTCTCAGTTGGGTTTCCGAGTATAAGATTTGATACGGAATAGCTAGACCGTGTTTACTCCTTGCGTTAGGCCATGTGGTTTGTCGTCTCTAGCACTTTTGTTATTTTCTTTCTCAGTACTTCGGGTTTTGCTGTACTGTCTGGTATTCGGGGTTTTCTTTATTCTTTTGCAAGAGGAATGTTTTCCCTTCTCCTTATGATATCACATTATATGAGATGTAAACAAAAAATCAATCCCCCGACGCATTAAGTCTTTGTCTTCTCTATTGTTTTGTCGCATTAAAGAATACTCGTCATTTTGGCTCACTTACACCCACTGATTCGAAGGGATTCGTCCCATGATGCTTTTTCTTTTCTTTTTATTGCAAGACAATATCTTTCATGTGTATGGAGCTATTCAGAAAACATTTATAAGAGTAAATTTTATACACTGTTATATATGTACTCATTTAATTTTGGTCTATATGCCATGATGTAAATTAGAGTTAATCGTTCAATAACTACTTTTAGAAAATCAAACAAAAGGTTATTCTAATTCAAAGACTTTCTTAGACATGTAAGGAAAAATTATAAAATAAAGCATGCATTATCAGCATACGCTTGCAAGCATTTTCCAAAGAAAAGTTGTAAACTGGCTTCCGTTTTAATTTACTTTATGATATGTTTTACACAAATGTACTTAGATAAGAGTGAAAAACGCATTATTTTAATGCATATTATTTTGATATAATAACATTGCATTAACTTGTTTTATGGGATGTAAATTATATTGATATGAAAAGATAGAAACTTAGCCTGAAATATAACTTTATTTGAATTAAGATACAACAAAATTTGAACAGAATTTTTTTTTTGTATAAAGATTTTTTACGAGTTTTATTTTATTCAAATCATTTGAATTTAATAATAATGTTTGTATTTGGATATTTTTATTGATCTCTTAGTGATAAAAAAGAATCATATTTGATCATAAATCAAACAATTAATGTTTAGCAAGAAATCATTGTGTTCTAGTAATCCAAAGAACCGCGTTTCTTGACAAACCTTTTAATTTATATTTCAAATACCATTATCAAAAAATCTATTTCCTTTATGATGAGTCTTTTTTGAATTTTGGGTCAAAAAATCTTGGCATCATCTTTTTTTTTTATCAGTACAGATTGAAACATTCAATTACGTATCCTTTTCCGACCACTGGCGTCGAATTGCTTTTAAGTGAATTGCATGATGCTTTGGTTCTCTCTGTGTATCATATAGGTTAAATCATAAATAACGTAAGGTTAAAGTGGTTGCTTATTAGCACCTATAATCAAATAATACAGTGACGGATTGTGCGAGAGTAAATAGCATTTAAGCGTGTTGGAAGGCATGGTCAAAGTGTAAAGCGACCGATTTCGCGGATTAACCAATGTGGCATCGCAATATTGACATTACGTCATAAGCGCGCCAAAAATTACCTTCTGCAAGGGAAGTATCAAGGCATCGTATTATATTTTATGCAAACATATTCACACATGTTGAAATGGTGGGTTGGTTTTGGTTCCTGGCAGAGTAGAAAAATCTACGGGTGGAGATCTTTTGCATAAGTGTCAAGGTTTTTACTCGGTTCTGGGTTCATACATAATTAAACAGTGGGGCGATCTCCCGGGGTGATTCGGAAAGGAGTTATCGGTACTCGGAGAAACATACTAACTGTTGTATATTGCGACTGCCCCTCATATGCTATATTTATACAAGAGGCAACGATCCGAAAAAAAGTTTTTAGTCAGAGGTTCATTCAGCAACTTGGAGACTACAAACTTAATCTTACTCACCCTTAGATCAGAAAGAGGGAAGGAATTATATTTTGGAATAAAACATTCTTTGAGAATATACTGATCAAAATTTTTGTTCGGTAGAACTGAACTTAATTTTTTGAAATGTCAATGTTTTCGGATTACGCAAGTATGACGGATTCCATTCGTGGCCCTGGGGGATTGGATATGCTGGGTGGGGCAATGCCCCGTCCCCCTGATCTGTCTCTGGGACACAGACCAGAATCCTACAACCAACACACCATTGAAGGAATTCTTGGGACTCGCGGAAGAGAGGGACTTACATTGGAGCGACTTAATAAAGGTACTGTTACATTTATTTTTCTCAAAGAAAATCAAATTATATGCGAATAAAGTATTTTTAAAAATTAAATAAGATAACTTAAAAATACTGGTGACAAAAAAAGTTTTGAATAAAGCACTGGCGTTTACAAATAAAGAAAAAAGTTCTTGTATATTTAAGATTTATATACTCACCATTTAGTCTTAAGCTATAATGTTTTAAATCATGACACTTGTGCATGATGATTTTATTATGAATAAAGATGCTACCACTTAAGATAGAACAATTATGGTTTTTCTTGGTTTATTTTCAATGGTACTTTATTTTGAAAGGTCATAAATTTTCTTTATCAATGGAAGGTTAAGGAGATCTTGTTAGCGAACAATTCTATTCCCGTCGATTGCCTGTTGATTGGAAATAATAAATTTCATTACTTTCAATAAAGATAAATTGCTATTTATTTATGCTAATAATCTTTGTAAGCCAGCATATAATTCAATTTTTTGATAACGATCTGAGTATATACACTACGTGGATAAGACTATTTATCGCGGATGGTTTTTATTGAGTGTGAAATTTGGTAACTTATTTTTTCTCGCGCGAGGAATTTCAAGAGTTCCAAAGTGGCTGCAAGCAGCTAACTTACATCAATGTTTATTAAATAATAAGCTCGGTTAATACAGAATTTGAATTATTTGTAATATATAGTTATTTCTTTCCATTAAAAATAGCGTGTGGTTTTTTTTTTACCAATGAAATATACATTTAACCAATTTATATTTATTTGGGGATACCTGAATAACAAGAAATGATAATTAAAAAAAACTTTCAAGATTTTATTCAGCCATTGCCTTTTTATTTCAAATTTAGATATGGAAAGAGAAATAAACAAAACTATCCACCACGGCTCAAATGAAAATATTCCGTCATCTTCAGAAAAGACGGAATCACCCGGAAACAGCGTAAAATCTGGACCAAATTCCCCGGAAAAATTTATCAAACAAGAAACAGAAGACAATGAGGGTGACGATGTAAAGAAAGACGATATCAGTGATGGGGACAAAAACAAGAAACGCCGGAATCGGACAACGTTTACCAGCTTCCAGTTGGAAGAAATGGAGAGGGTGTTTCAGAAGACCCATTACCCAGATGTGTACGCTCGTGAACAGCTAGCTTTACGATGTAATCTTACAGAAGCCAGGGTCCAGGTATGGATGAAAGAATAAATTGCATTTTCCAGTTTTTTAATTAAAAGAATCAAATTTTTCTATGAACCATATTCTATGGGACATTTATATTTAGAGGCACACATTTAGTGTACTTACGGAAATTGACAATGCATTCCGACATTGGAAAGTATTACACATTTACGAATTTACGTGTCTACAACAATTCTTTATTGTATCAATGCATGTGAAATGAAATATAATTTTATTTTCCCCTTTTACTTCTGATATTGTTATATAATTTTAAATGAGAATTTTATAAGTTTAGTAATAATCTTAAGATCAAGTCCATTATTTCACCTTTTTTGTAAATAGTTTTTCGTAAGAATTGTGATTTTTAAAATCAATTTTCCTATATGGGATTCCTAAAAAACCATTGAAAATACATAATACATGAGAGACGATTTCGTCAGAGATTTGACGGGCGAGGTGCCACGCCCCCTGTAGATTTGTTTATTGATGTTGGAGACGGGTGTGGGTGGCATTATACACGTGTCTAAATATGTATGCACCCGGATGTCTCGCGAAGTTAATCTGTTTACTGTGAGTGTAAAAATTGTGACAATTTGTTTGTGATCAACCTTTTGTAAATATAAAGTAGTATTTAGGGAGGAAAATAATTGCAATTGATTTTAAGGAAAGGCGAAGAACTGGGGGAGTGAGAAATTTAAAAAAGATAATTTAAAATGAATTGTTATGTTATTTATTCAAATTTAAAGAGAAAACTTGTTGAATTTCTTATTTATATATTATTTCTATATAAGTTTTAGATAAGTCCATAAGTAATAAAAGAAAAAAAAAGAATGCTATTGAAATTGTAGAATCGTCCTTAATCTTATTCTTATCAATTCTGAAATCAAGGCTTCTTTTAATAATATTTTTCATAGAAATAAATTTAAGACAAATCTTAATAAAAATGAAATGCGCAAAATAATCGAAATAAATTCTCCCCTTGGTGTAAAAGAGGCTTAAGTGCTTATACGTGACCAACGTGCACTATTAACAGTTTAATGCCCCCCTGTTTTTTACGATTTATATGAAATATGCTCTCCCCGGCTTCGGGCGATTTTATCAATGAAATAAATCGAACAAAACAAGATGCAGAATGCACATAAATTTATATTTCTCACATACTGCACAGCTGAACAATCGCGGTTATGCATGCAATTTTGATATTTATCTTTAAAATGATCGTTTTCATATACGGTTTTTAAGACATATTTTCAATTTTTTTGTGTTGAAATGTACATTTTACTATAATTCGGAAGATGTGCTTATAGTTGCAATTGTTCATTGCTTACTCATAAGTAAGGTTTTCAGTTTCTAAATGCACAAAAACCAAATTAGTACTTTACAAAATTATTGTTGTTTTATCCATGCAAGTACTTTATTTTAACTTTTCTAACAAATGATTTACAAGCGTAGTCAAAATAAATGCAAGAGAATTTCTTTAAATCCTTTAAAAGTCCAAAATTTCGATCGGAAATATTTTACTCTTGTAAAATAATAAGCCCTAGGTCATAGCAACGTATTTACAATGTAAAGCATCCAAAGATTTTTTAAGAAGCATAAAGTAGTGAACAATTTTTTTAAAAAAAGTATGTCCAAGATATAAAATTTCTTAACAAATAATTTTTCCCGAAAATTTTTGACTTAATCCCTGAATGACAATCAGCTTTAATACATAAAGTGCTTGTACACTGTATTAGCATTATGGAAAAAAATTGAGAAAAACAACTCAAACTGGAAAATAAAATACTGAAGGAATCAAATTTACAAAGCATTCCTATCTCTTTTTGGTGTGTATTTATTTGCTCTATTTGATATGGCTTTAAATAGGTTAAAATCTCTTAAATTTTTACACATGAGATTCAAACGATCATATAAAATAAATCAAATCTTCTCTAATCAATTTAGAAGACATAAAGCAGTTTTCAATAAATGGTAAATCAGGGATAGGAGAACAGAACATACAGAAATGTCTGTATTTCATCATTAAATTATGCTTGACTAATTACAGGCAGAAAACAAACGATTTCTATATATGTGCACAATTAAGAATCATACATTTGATGTGAGAAAAGATATTAAAACATTTACAATATATCAGACTTGCTCTAAATGATTTGAATTCAAAAGCTCGAGAAAGATTTTTTTTATTGAATAAAACTTGGTTTGAAAATGTTAACATTGTATAAAACGACTTATACATGTATTTTTTGTTTTCAAGAATACCAAAGATATCGTTTTCTTTTACTGTCACTATTAATATGTTTAATTTCGAATGTCGACGTTAATACTGAAAAAAAGATTCATTAGAATTATTCACGATTTCCGGGGACTGGTCTCATGTCATAATTATCGAAATTTAAAATGTTGTGATCGAAATTTAAAATGTTGTGAACAAAATTTTAATTTGTAAGCAAGAAGAACATTCAGAACAAGTTTAACCAGTTACACGTATATTTCGGTTGTCGTTAAAATGAATTTTGAGATATAAGAAATTCCCAAGAATAAACAATTAATTATAGGATTTTTGCATTCTGAAAATGTCCGATTAAATTTAATTGATTTAAAATATATCTTTCTTATTCCCAATGAAAGTTTTTAAAAAATAAAATCTTATTTTTTTCAGATGTGTCTTTTACTAATTACCGATGAGAACATCCAGAATTAGTCAAAAACTCATCGGTATTCTAATATTTTTGCCAGTCAAAGACATATGTATACTCGTATATCTAAGTTTTCATGTTTGTATTTCATATGTTCATAACAAAAAATAGATAAACTGCAAATAAAACTAGGAAATATATATCCGAAAACACAAGCCTATAGTTTTTGAAAGAAAATCCTACATATAAATATGAAAGTTAATATAAATAGCTCTTTTATTAGCATAAATGTGTCATATAATTGTGGAGACCCTTTTAAAAAATATCAAAAGCTTTAAAATGTTTAAACATGAAACAGTCAAACATAAACTTCATCACTAACTTGAGATTTTCCAATAAAATTGTTTAGTTATTCTTTAAGAAACAAATACATGTACTTTGTTAAAGCTTCTAAATATACCTACAAAAATTTATTAATTTAGGAACAGTGTGAAACGAATGCGACAAACGTGGAAATTCCTATTAAGTTTAATGAAATAGAATTAGTTAATATTCTTCAGTGGTGCAGTTCATTGAAGTGAAAAATTAATTTTGATTTTACTTCAGCATTTACAAACACTCTGGGTTAATATAAAATAATTTTTTCAAGTGTCCCAAAGCCTCAAGTATGCAATCTATTAACTTTCAGAAGATTCACATACGAAGCAAAACAAAACCTCAAGCACGTGGACATATTTTATGCGCAACGATTAAAGAAGACATGAAAATTACAGATGCATTCATCTGTCTTTCATCTTGACCCCCAAAAATGACCCTCAGCACGTTTAAAACATGGGGCTGATGTCGAAAAAGTCTATATTACAAGAACATAAACACTCATCAACATAATCGTGTTTATCTAAGAGGCAAGCATGAAAACGATCCAGCTGATGCAAATTATAATCACCCAGCGGGGTACGTGATGCACGCGCTATCCCAGGGCGCAACACTAGAATCCCCGCCTCCCCGAAATTCAGTTTTCCTTACCCCTACAACAATCGAACCTAAACCCTCAAAGAAAACCAGAAGTTAGCATTGAGACAAAATGTCTGCCCGCGCGTGCATTTAGATTAGTTGAAAATCTACTTTTAATTATAATAGAACTTAATAGTTACGCTTTACTTTTTCATTTTTTCTTTCAAATAGAAAAAAAAATGCCGAACTTCTTTCTTTTGCGGAAAAAGGGAAGACGAAAGCGGGTTGCGATGTCTATGCATAAATTAGCTTGAAGTTCATTTGTTAACACGAACTCAATAGCCTTTTGTCAATTATATATATTTAAATATCTCTTTTGAATTAATGAAATATAAAAGCTTCTTTATGTTATTTTGTTTTGGTCGTAAAATTAAGGAGTAAACTCCAAGAATTCGGACCGCAGACTCGCTGACAACTTCCCTGCCTATCAAAAGATGTAAATATACCATCAGTGTCTCTTTTGATCGCTTGATGAATCAATGGGCCAAAGTATATTCACTTATCTTGTTATAATAATTCAATTATTTGAATATGAAAATTGGTCTATCAATTACCACTACACGGTGAAAAGCCGCTCGCAGTAATCTTTGCTGTGGAGACTTGACGAACCATTCTCGGCAGGGTCCGTTCTTTCCGATTTACTACTTCATGTATATTTCTTGAGACTCGGGACTCCATGTTTTTGCCTTATTTACACATGAAGATTTGAAATAAAACTTGTGACTAATACTGATTACTCACCTTCCAAACACTTGTTTGAATTATTTGAAAGTTCGCGAATACTTTTCAAATTTAATTAACCACTGGTGAGAAGAAAATTTTATGTAATTTCTTAATTTATTATTTTTCTGTGATAAATATGCCTTTTGTTATTTTTGGCATAAAAACATAAGTTTTTTTTTCGATTAACATTTGGCATAATTCTCAACTTCTTGTTGCACAGTTTTCCTTGAAATAAGTTTGCTTGATTTGGTGCATGTTGAGAATTATGAGAGGTACCGAAGTTATCTTTGAGGATCATATTGTTAAACTTCGAGAGAGAAAAGGGGTGAATATTGCATATAATTATCCTTGTTAAAATCGTAACCGCACACTTATTTCATCGAGTAACAAAGATATGAAAAAAACACTATTTCTCGTTTTAAACATTGTTAATTGGTAACATCTTAAAATACTCTATAGAAATCCCTTCTTGTGTAACTGAAGTCAATAATATACAATCAATAACAACAAAAATATCGAACCAATTTTCCTTTTTATACTTTTTTTTTGTTTTTGTCAAAAAACCTGCCCATTTAGATAATAATTCTAAGAAATGTTTTACCTGATTTACACATGGTGTTAATAATATAAAAAAAAATAATAATGTCAGTTTCATTTAAATCAAGATCTTTCGGGGAATTATATTTTAGTTTACGTCTAATCACGATGCATTCTGAGTACTTGAAGCAGATATTCAGGTAGATCTTTTGTAATAAATAAGATACGGCTATGTAAGAGTTATCTCTCTTTTTTAAAATTTAATCAATTCATCACAACAGAAAAAAACACCTAGTGATCAATGCTGGTGATACGTATATCTCGAGAGAGGAAATCTTTTGCATTTAATTAATGTAATAGTGAGATAGAAATGATTCAATCTGTGCTGCACTATAAGTGTAGTCTTACACGTAATAAATGAAATTAACACGATACATTTATTGATGCCAACTAAAAATTAATCTCCTGTTATATTCCTGAATCAATTAAGGGGATAACAATCATGCAAGAAAAGACTAGGAATAATTGCAATTGCTTTTAGATAGAATCTGAAAAATTAGAACATTTAATGAGGGTCATGCGTCTGAAAATACGTAACATTAAAAAGCCTCTGAAAACATTACCGCAAACCAATCTTAGAACGGCGCTGAGATTTAATTAAAATTTTCTGTCCTGCGAATTTCATTGCGGAATATATCATATCAATGCACGAAGAGCATTCTTTGAAGTATATCAGTGTTTAGGGAATTCACCCACCCATCGGAAAAAAGAACGCTAAAATCTCCATGCTTTTTTCTCAGACTGAGTTGAGATTGCGAATAAAAATTGCTGTATATCTCAAAACGGTGGAAAGACATATTTAAAGATGCATCAGTAGATAGCTAATCATTGCAATAATTAAACTCCCCAGGATGTCGAAATTTTGTTGCTTAATCTGATTAATACATTATTCCGTTATTGTCGGTAATGACTATTTGCAGTGCCGCGCGCTCTTTGGGAGGCGAGTCCTGCCGGCGTCATTTGCCCATTGCAGACAATACTGGCGATAAAACTATTCACTTTTCAAATGTTTCTTCTTTTTTTCGTTAAATGGACCCGACGTCACTTACAAAGAAATGATATTTATATCAGAAGAAAGCAGTGTTTTTCTTTTGCTTGTTAAAGCCTTTGACGGTGATTTGTTTCTTAATTTTAAGAAGTTTGGCATCGTGTCTCGTTAAAATTTCAAATTAACGAGAAAACTTTTATAATTTGCACTAAGATGAGGAAACTCGAAATTAATTAAGCTATAAACAAGTTAATCTGTATGAACTTGTTTTATAAAAACAACTGTCTGAGTTGGATGCGCCAAAAAGTTTTCATAATTCAAGAGAAAATTCTTATGATTTTCCTTCAGAACCCATTCAACAAAAGAAATAAAAGAATAGCATTCAGCCTTTGTTAAGTAATTGAAGTCACGCCCACTTTTCAAATGAGATAATAAACTTTTATGATATAAAGCTTAAAAGGGCTTTATCAGAAAAGATTCAATGCAAAAAGAGGTCGTTAGGCGCGATTTTTATCGGTAATGTACACTGACTCGACACGATACAAATTCCGATCTACATGTACATCGTGTTCGCTTTCTCTTTGAAGATCGTCATTTTTTAAGGGTGTTCGGGGTCAGGTACATTATATTTAGAAATTCTTCTTTATAATATTCGCAACATATGTATATTTTTCCTAAGTGATATCCATTAAAAATTATCTTGCAAATATATCGAGAAATAGTTAAAGGACAGATTACACATGCACAAACTAAAAATGAATATCTTGATTGATATCTGAATTGTGGGTATATTTTGGTTGTAAATACTGCAAATTTCTATATTAAACAGATATAATTATTCTACGATCTTCAAAATTCTACCTTTCTGCAATAATCCAATTTTGCGACTGCAAAATAGTAGATATAATTATAATCAAATTTTGTATAATTTTTTCTTTCTTAAAAGCATTTAATATTGTCAAAGAAATGGAAAATCGTGTTTCATTTCAAAACATCAAATGAAAAAAATAGGGGGAAGTTGCTTGATTTCATATCAAGATGTAATGTAACAAGGATCCGAAAGCAGGATTTTTCAAACAATATTTTTGACATCAAATATTGGAATTAGTTTTAATTTTTTTCTTCTCTTTAACTGCTTTTATATATAAAATGGACACATCTATATAAAACGAAAACGAATGAATGTTTAACTTTTTTGTTTAAACTGTACCTAAATAAAACTAATCTCCACCACGATTTCTTTTTTACTAAGGAGACTAATTCATTGCGTTTTTTACTATGTGAGACCTTGACTTAAAATATGCTATGCATTCTCTTTGGAATGGTAAGAAATATTTCTCAATTAAAGAAGACATGCATACATATGAATATTTTAATTAAAAGATAACTCTTCTGGCACGTGACGCATCAAAGACTCCACTAAAACCCGCAAAACACATCCTGGTGGACGCAGGCCCTATATCCCCACCTGAAATAATATCTTAAAAGAAAAACGATGTTATTTCTGGTTCGGTTTGATACTTTGTATTGCCAAACGAATAATTAAAACACAATCTAACATGAGGCAAAAAGAAAGTTGAAGTGACTTGATAATTCGGAAAGTCTTTAAAGTGCATGGGTCGATGGACGACCAGACATACGAAGCGCAGCCACCAGAGGACATGTGGCGTTAATTAGCCACCGTCGTGAAGTCCGTGTACTCTGCCAATTTCAATAAAGCTTAATTCGAACCATTTTCTGTCGATTTATTTACACACATGTCTGTTTGTGTAAAATTCGCTTTTCGTTTGATTAAAATCCAGTCCGGACAAGTGAGTACTACTTTTACACGTTGCCGAAGACTGGACGTTTGGGTTGTTTTTCTCGAAGACCAGATGAAAGATTTAATTGAGTTCTTCTTAAGTATCATCCTGGGATTCCAAATAAATGAAAATGTTAATTGATTAAATGTTCCGCTGTATATACATTAAACAAATGCCGATATGTTGTACTTAAAATAAAATATTGATATTCCATTTGAATACATCTTCAAAGACCCTCAGTTATTTTACAAATTCTTCAGATATTGCAAATACATTGAGATGACATTGATATTATTTCAAATGAGGAATTATCTTGTACTGGAGAATTTTCAAGTTTTTAATTCATTTAGGATATTTTTATGGATCGCGTAAATTTATTGTTCATAAAATCTTATCTTACGCAACAAAATATAGTGACTCAGCAAGAAGTATTTTAGTTAGCAAATGAAATATTATAATGGGAAAAAATTATTTTAAAATACCTTTTCAATATTGATTTGATATTCATCAAAAATTTGAGTAACATAAAGGTTGTTTGCTTTATAAAGTGGTGTATTTAGATCATGTTTGCAAGTTTCATTCGAAACTTAAACAAATCGCACTTGTATATAAAATTTCTTGAACATATTATCGCAAAAAATGTATGTCGTCAGAAAAAATAAAGTTAATTTATTTACTTGTCAGGTTTGGTTTCAAAACCGCCGTGCCAAGTGGAGAAAGAGGGAGCGGTTTGGTCAGCTGCAGGGAATGAGAGCGATGACGGGCGGATCCAACCCTTACGACTTCCAGCTCACTCCAAGACACGATGCTTATTCACAGGTAACTAACGCCACCTGTAAATAATTCTTTATTGAAGCAAACATCTTTCAAAGTTTTGCTTTTTTTTGGGCAAAATTTTCACTTTTTTAATTTTGTAAAGTGCATGTTATAATTAATGCGGAAATGAAAAGACAATCGTTTTTTATTGTCATAGCTAGGCAAAAAATGTATAACTTTTACAACGAAACAATTAGTTTAAATGAAAAAAAAAATTGCAATGATTTCATTTTCACTTTTAGCATTTTTGAAATATTCAAACCAGCGAATCTAGTCCTCTGGACTCGTTACAACTGTTTAATGAAAAGTTTTGATAAGATTAATAATTTTTCCAATAAATTCAATGCTAGTTTTGTTGTTGACATTTCAGCTTCAACACAACCCCTGGGCAGCATCCCCTCAAATTCCCTATTCCATGCAAAATTCCAACTGCATGGCATCACAGTCCACCGTCCCAAATTTTATGGGATTAGCACACCCTAGTCATTTGTCGTCATATCCTGTCAGTCACCAACCTTCGATGTCACTTCCGGTGTCACAATCTCCACCACTCGATCCCTGCGAAAATTCAGAAAGAAGAAGCACTAGTATCGCCGCTCTCAGACTTAAAGCTCATGAACACGGAGTAGCCATGGGCATATTTGGTGCGTACGGGAAATGACTCTAATTATATGGAGAAAAGAATAAAAACTTTATTAAATTGATGACGAGGACTTACATTGCTACGTAAGTGTAAATAGATGTTGTTTGGAATGTGAAAAAGACTTTTTAAAAATATCTTTCACGAACATACTGCTGTCTTTTCCTGTTTATTTGTGCAGAAATTTATGCGACTGTGCTATTGAATGGATTATACTGTATTTTGTATATATAAAAAATATTAATCTCATTCTTCTTTGCCATGTTGTGTTTCGCGTCGGGTCTTGATTTTTTTTTTTTTGTTATCGGTTTTAATATCTACAAGAACATTTAGTGTTTGATGACGATGGAACGCAAATACCAAAAAGATATTAAAGAGATACGCCCATTTTACCTTATTTCAAAACCATTAATGTTCTCAATACCGATACACGTTAAATTGATAAGAAAGCACGTAATTCATAGTAATCACATTCAACTGAAAAATGGGTCAATGCACTATATTACATCTTTTCTTAAAAAAATTTCGAAGCATCTCTCTGTTGCAGCAGAAGCGTGTAACTTATCATGACACAAATAAATAATCATGCATTAATCATCGATCAGTTAAGTTTTTTATTAATAATTCATTCACAGACATGGATTTATCAACACTATACATTTTATAATAGACTTATTTTTCGAATCATTAGTTTAGGAAGTAAAGAGTAATACATCATAGTAATTGAATTCATTTAAAATGATTTGATGCAAACAAATATATAAATCACATTAACAAAAGAAAATTAGAAACACCGAAACAAGAAATCAGAGAGAAAAAAAGATAAGAATGTATTCTATGCAAATATGATTTTACTGCATAAACAAATATGATAATAAACGCAAATTAGTCGGGAGAGAAGAACCCCTCTTTCTCAGCGTATCTTTATTTTCATCGGGAATTGAGTTACTAATGATAAATACCAAAATAATTAAGTACAGTTAAGAGGCCCCTTTCTCCTGAGGTAGCAGTGTACCTTCCAAACAGAAGTGGCTCGTGATGGTGTCCAATTGGAACTGACAGATTTTGACAGACATGCCGAACCCGGCACATCGTGTTGATGTAATGTGCCGCTCTTGTAGGGAAATAGACAAGGCTTTTTACACGTGTTCTGTCAGTGTTTTTGGTCAGTCATGGGTGATAATTGACGATTGACGGACGCCACCCACATGTACACTGAATATATCTTATGATGTACCTAGTCGATAATGCATATTAGTTAGATAAGATTATTATGCAGAATTTGATGTCATGGCCTGGCAGCTGATAAAAGGTCTTGATGCTCTTTTCAGAGACAGAAGACAAAGATCCTTTGCATGACCAAAATGAAGGGTACATGTAACTTCAACGACATTAATTTTAATATTTTCAAAGGTGTTATTTTAACACTGACCGAATGAAAAATAATATTTTGATTTGGAAACATACACGAAGAGCCACGTGGCAGCAAAGGTTTATTGTATATGACCAGTTGATGAAAAATTTTACTTCGCGTTGAAATCGCATTTTTAGATAGTATTGAGTTTTTGATTCAATACCATATATTCTAAAGTACCTATATTACCAATCATATTTTTTTTGCTTATTTTTATCATAATAATTATTCAAATTCTGAATTTATAATGTAATTCATTGCAAAATTCTTTCAAGTATGAATAGTCACACATCCATTAAACTAAAATGAAACTGAAGAAAATGTGGTAAATATAAAATTCTATGGCTGAATTATATCATAATTTTATAATTTCAATCGACATGGTTTGTATTCATTAAATTATTATTTTAAAAAATCTGTCTCAAAAATATCCAGTTGCTTTTATTTTATAATCTGATGGTTTAATACCTGAAGTATATTATCAATATCGGAATTATATGTTTCTTAAAAAAATATTACTTCGGTTGACATTCTTTCAATTTGAATTCAAATTATTATTATCCCTCTACTTGGATAATAATAATGCCAATAACGTTAATAAATCATAAGAGAAATGCGCATATTTTATTTTGTTTAATGCAATTTAACATGCTTAATAGACATCTTTTATTTTGTATCACAATCACATTACATAAATAACATGAATCACCTTCTAAAGAGAAACAAGATATTCTTTAAAGTGCTGTAGTATTAATGTATTAGTATGACAGGCGTATGAGTTGAAACATATAGTCTTTATTTTTCAACACATACTGCGTATAAAGCGAGAAAAAAATCCCAAATTCCCGTCTCTAGATGCCCACAAAAAGAACATATTTTGATATTTAAAAGCAAAAAAAGTTAAAATATAACTTAAATTATTGGGCTAGTGCGTTTATAGGTCAAACTTGTTACCTAAAAAGGACATAAAGTGCAACAAATCAAGCAAATCTGTAGCATAAACTTTTGGCCTCGGGGCATGCATGTCTGAAAAACACAAATGTTTTCACAAATTGCTGTTGTATCACAATATTGTTTAAAATGTTTCTCTTGTGTTAAAATCAAGAAACCTAAAAGTTTTTGTGACCTGCTTTAGCATGGGATTAAGGAAAGGACAAAAAAATCTAGGCCAAGGACCTGCATATACATTAGAAAAAATAAAATAATTACAGGAAGTCACAAATCTTTAGTTAATTCAGAAATTAAGTATAGAGTTAAACACAACTTTCTGAAGTTCGAAAGACAGTAAAATTGGTACACTAGTTACTACCATTATCTAGTGCTTCAGTTAACTGAAAGTCTACTGAAAATCGACTTAATAACAAAGGTCTGCCATTCAGTGTCATTTCCTGACCTTTAAGAGACCACTCAACTGCCTGAATGGCGCAGATATATACTGTTCCTATGTGATGTGCTTATACGATACTGAGTATTCTATATTATGGTTTGTGTATCTTAACTACTGTATACAGGGTTATTTTCGCCCCGTGTTATTTTCGCCCTTTCACAATTGCAAACAACTTTGACCCGTGTTAAATTCGCCCAGTCAAAGTATTATTTAAGAAATTATGCTGTATTCTTTGAATTCGCCTCGTTTTCAATTCGCCCAAATTAGGGTAGGGCGAAAGGGGCGAAAATAAAACGGGGGCGAAAATTTCCCTGTATACAGTATACTGTATTTAAAGTCGATTTGTTCTGTTGTTAACAACCCCTGCATGATGGAAACTGTCTAAGTTTATTTTATTTTATAAAATATTTTAAGTCATCATATCTTTAGTGTCAGGAAATCTAAATAATTTATTGATTGCCCCACAATGTTTTGTCTTCTATAACAAACTTAAAGAAACAAAAAGTGACTTGGTTCCTTTTTTTCCGAACTGACCAATCTCAATACATGTCTTAATGATTACTCGAAGAAGATTGCATCTGAATTGTTGGTCTGTCCAAAACATAGCAAAAAGTATATGAATGATTACTGTTACAAATAAAAAAGAACTTATTTTGTGTGTTTTAAAGATAAACTTTCAAAGTATTTTTTCAAAGTTTCTCGTTAATGAATAAGTACACAAGTAAACACTTTATGAAGTAGTATATATTTTAAATTTTAAAAAAAACTCTGAATGGCATATTGACAGTATCAAACAGTAAGGGAAAATGCCTAGAAATCCTTTACCTCGTTGTTATTATGTCCTTCTTTATTTTTAAAAAGTTAAACTTTAAAATTCTATTGTCAGATATGGTGATTAAATAATGGTTCATATCTTCTTCATTAAAAGATTTACAACAATAAACATCTGATTCTTAACTGTGATATTTTATTTTGGAAAAAATATGTGGAAACAATGAAGACAATTTTCCATGTAAATAATTACTGATACTTACTTTAAACTGATAAGTGATATATTCTGGAATTTGAGGTCCTTATTGTTAAAGTATCTGTGAATGAGACTTAATTATTGCAAAAGTTGATAAATTTTAAAATAATCAAAAGGCTGATCTTATAAACCAATCATTGTGTAAGAGGATAACACTTTATTATGTATTTATTCATAATTTAGTTTCCTGATAATCCCTCCTTGAAATCATTCATATTTAATTTTTTTCCAACTAAAGATACAAAAACGATTGTGTTATAAGAAAAGTTTGCTAGACCATGCAGCTTAGAGAAGAAATTAAAAGAGAAAACTAACACGCAGGAATGAATAAGAGAGGCATAAGATGGAAAGGACACAAATAAACTTATATACTATCAACTTTGCAAGGAAGAAGGATAATGAGATACGTTGGTAGTTTAAGTAAAGAGAATAAATAGAGAAAATATTATATATACTCGTATTTGGAACACAAAATGAAAATAAAGAATCGGACAGAAAAGCAATACGATAACAAAACATTTCGTTGATGAAATATTGTTGAAAAAGGTTCGAAGGACATTCGTACATTAGTTTCTATTAAATTCTAAGAATCAGAACATAAGACCCAACATAGGATTATCAAAGTTTGCCATTTATTGAGTAGTTAACATAAACTCTGCTAAAATGTGACTGAATGACAGCGCTTTACCATTCAATAACTTTTAAGTTATCATTCAGTTGACTCAATATTGCAAATTCACCACGTGCAATTGTGGTGTCCAAGCACAATACTATATATTCTATATAATGTTCATGTATTTTAACTTTATTTATATATGAAGAGTCAGTTCAGTTATTTTTAAAAACTGTACATGTATTATGGAAACTTTTTTAAAAAAGTTTATTTTATTAAATGCAAATATTGAAAGACATCACATCTTTGGTGTCTGTAAATTTCAATAATTTATTGATTGTTCCACAACGGTTTGTCTTCTGTTACAAACTTAGAGAAACACAAAGTAAAAATGCTCAAAATTGGCTTTTTGAATTCCAACCTGACCAATCGCAATGCATGTTTTAATTATTACTCGTCGAAGATTTTATTTGAATTGTTAGTGTGTCTGATACACAGCAAAAAGAACATGCAGGATACTGGTAAAAAAAACTTATTTGGGAGGTTTTAAATATTAATTTTTCAAAGTATTGTTTCAGTGTTTGTCGTTTGTTACTATATATGAACTGGTATTTTTTTTTTAAATCAATAAACGGCATATCGTCTGTATCAAGCAGAAATAAAAATACCTAGAACCCTTTACCCCTTGTTATATCACGTCGTTTAATTTTTGTTCAAAAGTTAACCTTTAAATTCTAATCTCATGTATGGTGAATAAATAATCTTTCATATCATTTTCATGAAAAGATTTACAACAATAAACAGCTGTTTCTTAAATGTGTTTTTTTTTTCTTAAAGGGCGTGATGTGTAAACAATGAAGATAACTTTCCATATAAATAATAAGTCACCTTATGATATCTTCTGGAATTAAAGTTCCCTATTTCTTAAAGTATGTGTGAATGAGACTTTATTATTGAAAAAATTAAAAGATTTTAAAATAAAAAGACCGATCTTATTAATCAATCATTGTGCAAGAGGAACAACACTTTTATTATATAAAATTTATATATTCATAGTTCTGGTTTCTGATATTCTTACCTTCAAATTATTCTTATCCTTTAATTTTTTTCCAACTGTAAATGCCAACAACGGTTGTATTAAAAGTTTGGGAGATCATGTAGCTTAGAGAAGAAATTAAAAGAAAACAAAAATGCAGAAATGGATTCTTTTTTACATAAGTTTCAATAATGAGAGAAGGAAAGGACACAAATGAAATTTTATATTTTGGACTTTTCATGGAAAAAAGAAATGGAAATACGCCAGTAGTTTTAATACAGAACGCCAAAAAGAGAAAGACATGTGTAAAATAGATTAACAACATTATGTATTTGGAACACAATATGAGGATAAAGAAACAGAAACATTTCTTCTTCTATGAAATATTGTTCTAAAAGATCGGACAGTAAAATTGATACACTAGTTACTACTATAGTCCAGTGACCCACGCAGAATGAACCTCTTCCATTCAGTTTATTGAAAGGCGACTGAATAACAGAGTTCTGCCTTCAGTCACCTTTCAGTGACTGTTCATTTGACTGAATGATACAGATTAATGCTGTGCCTGTTGTGGTGTTGATGGAAATTGTATTTATGTAAAAGAAAAAAATTCAAAGAAATCGGAAGTCAATAATATCTTCCATATTAGGAAATTTTAATGATAAAGTGATTGCTTCCTTTTACAAACATAAACACAAAATAATAAAAATATTCATTGTTAATCTACTTGAAATCCAGACAGGCCAAACTCAATGCTATATAAAAAATGTTGTATTCTTTCAAATAAAACAAAATGTATGTATATGTTAATATTTGAATTTACTCCAAGGAAATAACATCTGAAATATAAGGCACATAGCGAAAAGTATCTACAATGTATTTATCTGTATACGATGAAAATAAACTGTGATTTGGTTTTAAAAAGTTTAAGTATACAGGTAAGTTTATACTTCATGATCTAGTATTTCAATTTTCAAATAAAATCAGAAAACGACATTGTACTTAAGCAATAAGGGAAATCAAGAAAAATGTACTTTGAATAGTTTTTATTTTACATGAAAAATTTATTTTTATAGTTTTAAAAAAAGGCATGATATTGAAACAGTCAAAACAACTGTCTATGTATTGGACAACAGTGTATTTATACTTTAAAATACCGACAATATGTAATATTATCTTCGAGAATGTAAATTTCTTGCACGCAACTTATAAAATGCATGTTTGTGTGAAGGAACTTTTATAAAATAAAAAGACTGATCTTATTTATAAATTATGGTGAAGGAGGGAGAACGGTATTTTCCATGCAATACTCTGATGTTTCTCTTCTTAAAATTATTCATATCGTTAAAAATTATTCAAATTAAAATACAAGCAACAATTTTGTATGTTACACAAAATGTTCGGAAGGCCAACTTGAGGAAGAAATTGAAAGAAAAGAAAGATGAGAGAAGGGACATACATGTGCTATTTTTTTCACAGAAGTTTCATAAATGAGAGTCAAAAGGAAAGACAAAGAATGAAAAGTGACAAATGAAAGTATATACTATAGTCTTTATGTGGAGGGAAAAAATGGAGACAGAGGACCAAACAGGCGAAATTATTTAACATAAATGAATATTGAATGAATAGCGAAAATGCTGTATAATTGGAACACAATTTGAGGATACAGAATCCAACAGGAAAGTTCATATGATAAAATTTCATTGATGGCATAAAGCATTCGATATTGAGTCACAGTATATGTATAAGTATAGGATTGTTTAAATCAAGAATTTATATACTAAAAAATAACTAAAATTCAAAAGTAGATATTAGATGATCTTTATTTTTGTTTCAAGAATTATAAAACTTTAAATTTCTGTTTAATAGTGAAAAAAATATTATTCACGCCATCTGCATAATAAGACACCACAATAAACGTCTGTATCTTTATTTTTACCTGAACATTGAGATTTTTTAAACAAGAGAAGACATTATATTGTAACGATTAAGACAGCTTTCTTTGTATCTAATTAATTATACTTACCAAAAAATGGTATATAATAAGAGTAATAATTACTTCTAGAAAGTAAGCTCTTTTTGAAATTTTTAAGTATTCCTTTGAAGGCCTTTGTTTTTACATTGTACTAATCATACCTTTTGTGATTTTGAACATAAAAACAACCGATCTTTTTTAAAATAATCTATGGTAAGAGAGGAAGAACACCTTTTATCATGAAATTTTAGTGTTTTTGATTGCAGATATTTTTTCCTTAAAAATATTTAAATCATTTATTTTTTTCAAACAAAAATACGAACAACAGTTGTGTTGACAAAAAAAGTTAGAAAGGCCAGTCTGAAGAGGAAATTATAATGTACAGATTTAATAAGATTTGGGAAGGAACGCTTTATCTACAGAAGTTTCAAATTTGACTGGAGAGGCAAAAGAAGAAAAGGATGAAAATCTGAGGGACCTTGTGTGAAAAGAAAAGAATGGAGTTGGTTTTAAAAAAAAAGAAGAAGAAATTGTGTAAAAGAGAAAACTGAAATGAGGATAAAGAATCAGACAAGAAAGCTATACGATGATATTATTTCAATTTTGGTTTAAATCATTTGGATTTGATCGATTCACGGTATGTGAGATATATAGGAATAAAACTCTTAATCTCATCAATTAATTTATATAAATGCATGCATTTAAGTAAAAAAAACTTATTAATCTATAATCATATATCATATATGTCATCATAAAGTGGTTTCAAACTGACTCATAAATCATAACATAAATTGCATAGTGTATTTTGATACAGTACTTATAAAAACTTGCTTCTTCTGTTACATTTGTTACTATTTTTTCTGGGAAATCGTTTTATTTACTCGCAAACTTACATGTATTTGTATTCTGATATGTTTCACTTATACCGGGGTATTATATTTTTCTATTGATGTTTTTCCTGTATTTATGATGATTGGTTTACATTATTGTGTTGTGGCGAAGTGTAATAAGTTCTCCGAAGTAGCCCCTCTTCATTTAATTCTTTAGATATATTATTTCCATGTTCATGTGCTATGATATATTTCTAATGTACTTGGTTTTTTAGCTGTAATAGGGATGATAAACTACAGTTTGAAATTATGAAAAATGTCATAAAAGAGCCACAAAATTGGAGTAATTTTCAGATACATGTATGTCGATTATATTTCGTATTTACTGCCACCCGGTAAATTCAAAATTAAAGACATGGCAGATAATAAAATCTGTGGGAAGAAATTTAAAGTATTTTGATATACATATAGTTAATTCCTGTTTGTTTTGTGCATTTATATAAATGACTACTTAAAATCCAGTCTGACTAACTTTAAAATTAGAAGAAACTTAAAAACTCTTCGAGATGTAATAAATATACTAGTAATCCGCATTATGCAATATTTCTCAAATCTACAGTGTTTGCATGCTGAAATTTTCCTTTCTATGTTCAATTCTGTTCAATTGTCCTTTATTTTTTTTAACATTGCTCCAAAAAATAAATTCTAATAGATACTAGCATTGTCATTTGAAAATTAGATATACCATTGTACGTGTAAATTACTCACAAAGAGTCACACAAGAAAGAAAACCTATAAAAGTCTGTAGTGACACGTTCATTGAGGGTTATGTGAAACAGATTGCAAGATTCACAGCATAGCATGTATAATCTGTATAAATTTAAGTACAACCCAAGCAGTTAAAAATGATCTAGTGTGCATGCACCTGGACAGTGTTTCGATCACCCTTTTATCAATTTTCTCCATTTTATATACATCATAAAAAATGATTTTGTTCGACACCTGCACAGTCCATTTCTCTCATACTTTAATGCATTTGTATATTTTTTAAACCATATAAATGTTTTTACAAGAAAATAAATTAACTCATTTTTTAAAATTTTATAGTATGTCTCTTTTTTTCCTTGAATGACCTCTGTTCTGCCAATTTTTATACGACTGCTTATCTTTAACAAAGAAATGTGAACTTTTTTCTCTTTGTCCTTTTTCTTATCCTGAAACGCAGCATTGCTGACTTAGCAGTTGTTTTTTTTTTCATCGAAGGAATCATTTTAAAACTTTAAGAATTGTGTATACAAAGCTATTTTATTTCCAAAAAGTTATGTGCACTTCTAGAAATCAGTCAATTTCCCATTTGCCCGAATCAGCATTTAATATACCTCTTGAAAAGTAAATTAATAAACAAAACTCTCTCTTTCTCTCTCTCTCTCGTAAGGTAAACCTGCAACCAACTGAATGTCAGATCCTTTTTTTTTTTTTTTTTTTTTTTTT
>PRKT01000361.1:230051-303782 GCA_003671525.1 Saccostrea glomerata | reverse complement strand
TTTTTTTTTTTTTTTTTTTTTTTTTATAAAATTGTTGTTCGCATTTTGACTTAAAGCTGTGAAATTTGGGGATATTATGAAATCTTGTCATTGAACTAGTCTTGAATCTTTAATTTTTTAGAAACATTTTTCCATTTTAAGAGTAGTACGTCTTCGTATAGTATATATGGGGAGACTGGGCGATTCCCGTTGTATATACATTTTAAGAATGATCGATCTCTTGCTGGTTAAAATTTCTTGCATCTATAACTCTTCAGAAAACAAAATAGTTTGTGTTTTTTATAAATACCTATATGTTCTCAATATTTGCAAGGAGGTCCTAAAAATCCATGGGTGAGTTTTATTTATAAAAATTTAACGTCTTGTGGATTCTCCAACAATTGGAATGAACAAAATACTGAGTCTCTATTTCATTTTGATGTTCAAAATGGAACATAAAGCGTTAGTCAATAAATTGGTATATCTACAGGGCCATTTTATGCATAAAGTAAACCGAGCTCTTTACAATTTTTTAAAGAGTGGTTTTGAACGTGAAAAATAGCTAAGTATTTTACCTAGTAAACTTTAAAAAGAAACTAATAAAATTTAGAACTTCAAAGCACCGCCTCCCAGTTGTGACTAGGAGATAGTCAAATATATTCCATTGGATGAAAGAGTAAGTGCATTATGTTACATAGTGCAAATAGAAAACAAATGTAATTTCATTTTAGAATGTAAAACATTGAATAGCATCAGAAAAAAATCATTTACATCCAGATTTTGTAAAACGCCAAATACGCTGAGTTTTCTGAAATTATGACAACCACAACGTTATATAGTATACTGGCGCCTGGAGCACAGGCGCTTGGTTTCAGGATGGTGTATTTTGTGTATTATGTGTTTTTCTAGGTGTGTCTGAATATCCTCATTAAAAAAAAGATAAAAATTCGCTGAAATTAGTACGTTTTAAAAATGTCATATTTACTGTGCATAAAAAGACTCTTTTTATAAATAGTAAATATGACATTTTTCATCCTGAAACAAAGCGCCTATGCCCCGGAGATCTTTGCATGTGCACTTTGTGGTTTTTGTAGACCAGGTATTCCAACAATCTATTGGAATTCCCATGGGTAACAATTGCGCTTAGTTATTAACAGACTTATTTTTGTAGCCATATGAAGCAGAATTAATGCAAAATCTTATGGTGAAAAGAAGAAAACACTTGCTGTGGCTTCAACTCGACATTTAGATATATTGACGACGTATTGCCAATTAATAATTGTGATTTTCATTCCTATGTCGATACGATATATCCTGGTGAGCTTAAGATAAAAGATACCACAGAGTCTGACACATCTGTTTCATACTTGGATATTTTACTTGAAAAAGACACTAAAGGTTATCTAACAACCAAGCTCTATGATAAACGTGATAACTTTTACTTTTCTATCGTCAACTTTCCTTACCTATGCAGCAATATACCTTCATCAGCTGCATACGGAGTTTACATATCTCAGTTGATTCGAAACGCTAGAGCATGCTCTACGTATAAACAATTTCTAAAACGAGGTAATTTATTGACAGACAAGTTTATGAAACGAGACTATCAGCAGTCTCCTTTAAAGTCATCATTTCTTAAGTCCTGGGGTCCTTCGGATGAGACCTTATAAACCGAGGCCCCGTGTCAGCGGCAGGCGTTGGCACGATAAAGATCCCTCACTGCTCAATGGCCCTGAGTGCCGAGTAAAGGTGACGTCTCCATATAAGTGAAAAATTCTCGAGAGGGACGTTAAACAATATACAATCAATCAATCAATCTTAAGTTCTGTGGACAATACCTTGATCTTCTCAGCAAATACAACTTATCACTGAGTCAAATGCTGGCTGACGTTTTTTCATACTCATTATTAATTCATTATTTATAGCTGCAGATCTGAAGCGTTATGGTTTTATAACCATAACGCTACTACGACGGCGTATTCGAAAAATTTTTTTAAATCGTTTGAACGATTTAAGAAATCGTTTGTACGATTTAATAAATCGTTTGTACAAATTAATAAATCGTTTGTACAATTTAATAAGTCGTTTGTACGATTTAATAAATTGTTTGTACAATTTAGTAAATCGTTTGTACAATTTATTAAATCGTTTGTTCAATTTATTAAATCGTTTGTTCAATTTATTAAATCGTTTATACGATTTTTAGCTCTACTGGTCAGAGACCAGAAGAGCTTATGCGATAGTAATGCGTCCGTCCGTCTGTCTGTCCGTCTGTAAACAATTTTTCAAAATGCTACTTCTCCTACAGTTTTGGTCTGATTTCAATATAACTTGGCACACAAGTAGTGTATCTTAGTGTAATCTACTTGTGTGCCAAGTTATATTGAAATCAGACCAAAACTGTAGGAGGAGTAGCATTTTGAAAAATTGTTTACAGACGGACAGACAGACAGACGGACGGACTAACGATTTAAAAAAAATTCTACATTGTTAAAATGGCACGAATACTCCGTCGTCGCTACAGATCCTGTAATGCAAAAAAGGTGCAATTTACGGCGCAATATTTTTTGCGCGCTTTTGGGGAGAATTTCTCCACTTTCAAGCATTGGTCAATCAACTACCTTTCACTCCCTACTTCAAGACACATTCTGTAGCCAATATGTATATTTTATCCACCTTTCAACCATTTATAGTTGTCTCTACAGGCAATAATGTCGCTAGAAGTGAATTTTCAGCAATATAACAAATAATTTTAATCAAGCGAGTTATCACTTGTAGAGACGAGTATAAAGGGTTGGGAGGTGTATAAAATATACATATTGGCTACAGAATATGTCTAGAATTAGGGAGTGAAAGGTAGTTGATTGACCATTGCTTGAAAGTGGAGAAATTCTCCCCAAAAGCGCGCAAAAAATATTGCGCCGTAAATTGCACCTTTTTTGCATTACAGGATCTGTAGCTTTATGGTCAAAGACAAAATATATAAAACCAAAACGCTACAGATCTGCAGCTAATTATCTATACACTGAATTAACGACGGATTTTTCCATTATTTCCCGATCATGACAAGGCGCACACGGCGGGTGTGGCCCATGAACAATCTCTAAAATGAGGTAATTTATTGACAAACAAGTTGATGAAACAAGACTATCAGCAGTCTCGTTTAAAGTCATCATTTCGTTAGTTCTATGAACGATACCTTGACTTTCTCAGCAAATACAATTTATCATTAAGTCAAATCTGGCTGACATTTTTCATACTAATTGTTAGTCAATTATTTATACACTGAATTGACGACGATTGTCCCGTTATCTCCCGATCATGACAAGGAGCACACAGTGGGTCTGACCGGTCGGCAGTGGATACTCATTCCTCCATGGCACCTCTGATGTTTTGGAGGTCCGTGTTTGCTCTGCTCCTATTTCGTATTGTTTTATGGATTTTGAGATTGAATACTGTTCGTTTTCTCCATATCCTTCATTCAAGTACAGGCACATGTAGTTAATTTAGTGGGGTCTCCGGAGACTGTCTCGTATTGATTTTTCGATGGGAATATGATTCTAAAGGAGAACATCGAAGAACACAATCTACTAGTACTTTAAAAAGGTTATAACCTATATGTTACGCGGTGCGCTTACTGTTACACGCATATATGAACTTTATCATAATGCGATAGCGCACCTTCTACACTTGAGTTTGTTCCGACCAATGAGAATGCGCGTTACTTATTGAGTTTGGTTGCTGTTAACACGTCGGACCGGTGTAAGTTTTTGACAAGTTTGTTTAATTTGCAAAGGTAGGAAATATCATTTGCACAAAAATTAAAGGGCAAACAAGAGATGCAAAACATGTTTTATTTAGTACATAGAACAATTATTTTTATTGTGTCACGGTCTTTCACCTGAAAAATTGAAATTTAGCTTTGCTGATGTGGCAAGACTACAAGCATGGCGGATAAATAACACGAATTTCCTCCGTAGAACAAAACTGAGAAGAGATTATTATGGTTATGAAATGTCCCACAGTCCCCAGAACTGTACTCATATAAAGAGAACATGGGCATATTTTAATTTTGAATGACTTCTGTTTATTCTTTGCAGTTGACACCAATGTGAAATTGCAAGGAATTTTTTAAATATATGCAAGATGAATTATTCAAAAATTGACTCAACAAAGTAGGTGAAGATGCTACAATATATGTTTTCTAAATATATATGTATATGTTGTAACACTCAAGTCTGACCTTACTGTTTCAGTTTAACGAAAGATCTACTCTTACTATCTAGTAATGAAGTCCTCCGCAGCAGGTTGGGGGCCTCAGTGGCTCCTCAGGATGTCCCCCGACAAACAGGACACACTCCTCAAAATGTTGGTCCTCTCCATAGCATCTATTCTGTGTAAGTCAACAAAGTTTTTTTCTCCTTTTCTCTAAGAGTTGATCACTGTTTCCAAAGGAATATGGATAAACAAAGTTGTGCAGAAACAAATTAATTATTTAAAAAAAAAAAGAGGAATAAAGACTATCTTTATCAAAATTAAAATTGAAATTTTCAAAGATGTATTTGTCTATTGCAGCATTCTCAACAAGGTTATTCTCAGTGTTGCGATTTGAGAGTGTTATCCACGAATTTGATCCCTACTTTAACTACCGCACCACCAGGTACCTTGTAGAAGAGGGATTTTATAGCTTCCACAACTGGTTTGATGACAGAGCCTGGTACCCACTGGGACGTATCATTGGAGGAACCATCTACCCAGGTTGAAAATAAATTCAAAAAATACTTGTCTAAAAGTTAATTATTAAGGAGTATTAATCAATCATGTGCAAGTAGACCAGCTGCCCACACATTATATTTATTTTAATTACCAGTTTTCAACTGTACCACTTATTGTTACAGTCTATTTTATTTCATGTGGAAAGAAGGTCATGTCTCTTCTTATAAAACTTGTTTTAATTAGTGAAGAAATGATAATTAATGACTGATTATTGCTTTTATCAGGATTGATGGTGACATCAGCAGCCCTGTATAATTTTATGTGGTTCTTCAACATCACCATTGATATCAGAAATGTCTGTGTATTCCTGGCCCCTCTCTTCTCCAGCTTCACCACCCTCATCACTTACTGGTTCACTAAGGAACTCAAGGTAACTAGTTTATTCCCCTAGACTTGAAATGTCAGTTTACTTCATATGTGGCAGACAGTTAAGATGGTTTACTGATGAAAAGATGGGTCAGATAGATGGGCTTCTGCCCAGGAATTTAATGGACATGAATTTAAATTACTGTAAAGGCTGTTACACTTCCATCCTCCTCTTGCATACCAAAAACAAGGATTATTGTTATTATAATGAATGTTAATTCTGGATAATCAAGCATTTTCAACAGCATCTTAGCCAATGTATGATATATTATTTTGAGGAAAATTTTAAAATAACTAGAATTTTATATTGTGTGGATTGATTTTTCAGGATGCTGGTGCCGGTCTTGTAGCAGCTGCTATGATCTCCATTGTGCCTGGCTACATCTCCCGTTCTGTGGCCGGTTCCTATGATAACGAGGGAATTGCCATCTTCTGTATGTTACTGACCTACGCACTCTGGATCAAATCTGTCAAAACTGGGTCACTGTTTTGGTCCTGTCTGTGCGCCTTGGCCTACTTTTACATGGTACTTTTCTTCAAAGTTCAATCTCTCAACACATATTTGTATTAAAACGAAAATTAATTTTTCCAAGAACTTGTGACATAATTTGGAACTCTGAAGAAAAAGCTTGATTTGAGTTAGTTACATATTTTAGTTTTTCCACTAATGGTATAAAGGGTTTAAAAATTTAGAGAGAGAAAATGTACAAATTTAGCCAAACTATAAAGAATATAGTTAATGGATATTAATATTTAAAATATCTGACAAATATACCTGCTTTTATTTAATTCCAGGTTTCCTCATGGGGAGGATATGTTTTTCTGATTAACTTGATCCCCCTCCATGTCCTGGCCCTGATGGCGACAGGAAGATTCTCTCACAGGATCTATGTGGCCTACACCTCAGTATGTTTGCTCAATAAATAATAGTGTAATTCTTCAGTTTGTGAAAGTGTATATAAATCAGTGCATACCTTTATTCAGGTTATTTAAACATATTTGATAGAAATTTTTTCCTGCATTGAAATCTAACATGATGTCTTGTATTTAACAGTTTTACTGCCTGGGAACCATTTTGTCTATGCAAATCTCCTTTGTGGGCTTCCAGCCTGTTCAGTCTAGTGAACACATGGCTGTAAGTATTTTACTCATTTAAAATTGTACATGCAGAATTTTTCCTCTTAATATTTTATTTTTTTGTATTCTATATACAATTTCTTATTCTTTGTATTATTACAGGCCCTGGGAGTGTTTGGACTCTGTCAGATGCATGCCTTTATTGACTATGTGAGATCTAAGCTGAGCGCTGAACAGTTCAACATTCTGTTCAGGAGTATCATCCTCATTGGTGCCGTTGTTGGTCTGTCTGTTGCTGCTATTGGAACAGCTACTGGCAGTATCCTTTTATTTCATTATATACTGAACATGAGAGGGGGGAGGGTATGTGTATTTCAGCATGTTGCACTTTTCAGTGTTAAAGAGGGGGAAAAAATGAAAGCTGTGCTTTAAAGGGAGAATACTCCACCATTAAAAAATGAAGAAAAAATTAAATGAAGGAATTTGAAAATGTTGAAGATCAAGAGTTAGTTCCCTGCTTGTATCAATAAGTATCAGTAACATATATGTGTTATTCCTTAACCAGTATAAGAAATCTCCCCCTGGACTGGTCGTTTCTACTCCCTGCTGGACCCCTCATATGCTAAGAACAACATCCCCATCATTGCCTCTGTATCAGAACATCAGCCCACCACCTGGAGTTCCTTCTACTTTGATTTACAGATGTTAACCATCATGTTCCCAGGTTTGGAGAAGACATTATTTTATATTCATTCATGCTTATCTTTTCTAAGCAAAATAAGAATAGAAAATTCCTTAGGAAGTTTCTTGTAAAATGAATCTTATAGCATACATGTAAAAGAAGTAGTTGTCTGTTTCAAAGATTTAAAAGAATCTTAAAAGGTAAACATAGTTTGTTAAAACTCTTAATATATTCCTACTGCAAAGTCATTAATTCATTTTACTTCTAAATTTTTCAGCTGGCCTGTACTTTTGCTTCAATCGCCTGACAGATGCCAACATATTCATCATCATGTATGGTGTCACCAGCATTTATTTTGCTGTATGTATTTCCTTGCATATTCTCTTCTTTCCCATATCACCATTCTACAGATTTTCCATCAGGATGATGAGATTTGTAGTAAAAATAAGTTGTTCACATCATTTTCTAGGGCGTCATGGTCCGTTTGATGTTGGTACTGGCTCCGGTCATGTGCATCCTCTCTGGTATTGGAGTCTCTGCCACACTCAACACGTACATGAAGAACCTTGATGTGTCACGAAAGGACAAAAAGTCCAAGAAGTCTTTTGATCAGTCCTACCCCTTCAAAAATGAGGTAAGTTATGACTTCTCTCACACACATTCACACCACTTTGACCACTAATAACAAACATTTGCATAGTTATGTCTTGGACAGTAAATCTATTCTCCATGAATAACACTGCTAAGGATTGACTTATTTTTAGATCAAAAGAAAATTGAAAAGATTGTCGGTGCATTTATTAATTTATCCTTCTTTGTACACACAGGTAGCGACAGGTGTGGTCTTTATGGTGACAGCTTTCCTGATTACCTACACCTTCCATTGTACATGGGTCACATCTGAGGCCTACTCCAGCCCCTCCATTGTTCTATCAGCTCGGGCTGGTGACGGAGGAAGGATCATCTTTGACGACTTCAGGGAGGCTTACTATTGGCTCAGACACAACACTGCAGAGGTAACATTCTGCGGACATGTTCTCTAGCATTCAGAGGAATTTTTGTAGTCATGTTTGTACCTCTGTGTGCATGTATTAAAATGTATAAATTAAAATGTATAAATTTATGAGATCATATGCAAACATTTCACTAAAAGGGCTGTATTCTCATAATAGAAAAAAATATCCTTCAGAGGCAAATATTAAAAATTTTCACTACTTATCATGGTTACTTTTCAGGATGCTAAAGTGATGTCATGGTGGGATTATGGTTACCAGATAACAGCGATGGCCAACAGAACAATTCTAGTGGATAATAATACATGGAATAATACTCATATATCAAGAGTGGGACAGGTAGATTTATTATGTCATTTTAAATACATTTGAAATTTGTATTTTACCATTTCCTTAACATTCAACATGTAGTTCATAAAATGTCAGACATATTTGATGCAAGTCATTTTCTTTCCCTTGCAGGCTATGGCATCAACAGAAGATAAAGCATACGAAATAATGAGGGAGTTAGATGTTAATTATGTCTTAGTTATATTTGGAGGTCTTACTGGATATTCCTCTGATGGTAAGCTTGCTTTCTGGATTGTGTTGTTCAGCTGAACTTCCAAATTTTTTAATCTTAAGTTTAGAAATTTTAATGTCATCAAGTATTTATTTATTAATTTGCTAGTCTACAACCATTGAATCTATAATTAATGAACATACACTGTTTCAGATATCAATAAATTTTTATGGATGGTCCGTATTGGAGGCAGTACAGACAGAGGGGCCCATATAAAGGAGTCAGATTACTACACACCCCAGGGGGAATTCCGGATAGATAAAGAGGGCTCCCCCACCCTCCTTAACTGTCTTATGTATAAAATGTGTTACTACAGATTTGGGGAAGTTTACACAGAGGGAGGTGAGTAGACTGAGAACAATAAATAGATGTATTTAATCACATAGAACTCCATTACACTTCATACATAATGTTGAATGTTACCATATAGGGAAAAATAAGTGTCACTTCATTGACGACAGTGTAAAATTAATTCAACTATCTTGCATTCAGTTAAGTATGGGTATTAGTTTTCATAAAATCAAGTTATTTTAAAACTGAATGTCCCCTAAAATGTTTTTGTATATGACGTACAATAGTGTATATTGACTTTTTGGTCATATGAAGTAAAATAGTTAATTTAAAATACTTGATTTTTTTTTACTTTAATTGCATTAATCTTAAATGGTTCTTTGTCTTTTAATCAGGAAAACCCACTGGATATGACAGAGTAAGAAATGCAGAGATAGGAAACAAAAATTTTGATCTGGACGTTTTAGAAGAGGCATACACTACAGAACATTGGCTTGTTCGTATTTATAAAGTGAAAGATTTAGACAACAGAGGAGCATAAATATCATAACCAGTTTAGTTACTTTTCAATTGAAATTGTACATTTATTTTTTTTAAAGAAACCAAATAGTTGTGATGCTATTTACATGTATATTTACTGCATTTCAAGTTAAAAATACATTTACAGTATAGATGAAAAATTAGATATTTCTTATACACGATATGCATTAATGTCTGAAAGAAAAATTAAAACAGAGTTTTGACATTTATTTTTCAAATTTTTTAGATATACAAGTTAAGCCAGGTCACAATGTACTGACATTTTAAATTACATGAAAATACAGTACGTACACAAAATTGAATCCTTGTTTTTGTTCTTCTTACCAAGGCACTGACAGTGACAATTTAATTTCTGTGGAATCATAACATTGCATGGAGGCTCAGTAATGGGGGATACAGAGGAATCATAAAATTAAGTAAAATTTAGGCAATCTACAAAAATTGGCCCCCACGAATTTTAATGATTTCACTGTACATGATCAGAGAAGTCTCAGATCTGTATCTTTTACAAAGCTGTGACATAAAAGACAATGACATCATAACAATATAGGTGTTAACAGTACTGCTCTGGCACATCCATTGACTTTATTCAGTCTAATAATAGTGTAGTGCAGTCAGTTTGATACTTCCAACAACAGGAAACCAGATTTCTGCAAACAATGTCACAAGAGGTGGCCAAATGGTGATGGATATAAAAACAAATCCATTTGAGTGTCCACAGAACAGCACCTTCTATTTGGTCCACAATGGAGTACTTAGTAAATTCAAGTCTTTCTCATGACAATCATTGTGTTGATTTCCCAGATAATAGTTCTTATTTGATCAATGATAGCCTTCAACTGTCTGTTCTTCATTCTCAGTTGCTGAAATGAAGTATTCGTGATAACTAAACCAAAATGCATAGAATGCGTTCAAAAAAACTATCCATATTGTCACCAACAAGGAGATAAAAGACGTTATATACAGCTGAATTTCCATATCTCGAACCCTGATATTTCAAATACCATGGAAATGGTGATGATTTGGAAGTCCGAGCCTCTTATTCTTTAAGTATTTTACCCTTGATATCTCAAATCATCTGATTTCTAGAAGTTTTTCCGCATACCATCGAGTTTGAGAGAATGAGGTTTGACTGTGCTTGTATGTTAATATCTTACCTCTACTATTTCTCTGTTTTCCTCTTTACCAAATTTATACTTGAAGCAGGAGTCTGCCCCTGGAGTAAACTTCTCTTCAAATGGCTGTCCCACCACAGCAACTAAAGTCTACAGAACATAATGGGTTGTATCAAGATTACATGTATATATGGCTAAAAATGACATATATCCAAGGGTTCTTTGATAATTGAGATATACTGCACAATGGACCAACACAAAGTTTGCCATTTGTGCAATTAAATGTGGTTTAACTTTTAACAAGATAATTTTTCAATTTGTGAATTTATGATTAAGATGTTTGAAGAAACTTTTATTTTGATATAATGATCTATTAAATATGATATGCAAATCCATTTTAGTTGCCTTTCTAAATATTTAACTGTTTAAATTTCTCCAACTCATTAAAAACACACACAAATGCAGAGATTTTAAGAAACCTCTACATGTATATACAAGGGATGTTTGTAAAACACTTATGCCCCCCTCCCCCACAAATTGGAATTTTTCTAAGTCCAAAAGGGCATAACTTTGTCAAAAATGGTGCGATCATACCCAAAACAGAACTTGACATAGATATTAATCTGACTATAATCTGTAAACTAAATTCCATTAAAATATGTGCAACCTCTCCAAAGAAAATGAACGGAAACTGCAAATAATTAAAATTTTTCTAAGTCCAAGGGACATAACTCTGTCAAAAATGGTGCAATCGTACCCAAAACAGAACTTGACCTAAATATTAATCAGACTAATCTGTATACTAAATTCCATTTCAATGTGTGCAACCTCTCCAAAGAAAATGAACGGAAACTGCAAATAATTAAAAATTTTCTAAGTCCAAGGGGCATAACTCTGTCAAAAATGGTGCAATCGTACCCAAAACAGATTTTGACCTAGATATTCATCTGATATACCTGTATACTAAATTCCATATCAGTATGTGCAACGGTTGTGAAGAAAATGAACGGAAACTAAATGAACCGACAGACTGACCGACCAACAGACAGCAGCAAAGCAATATGCCCTCCCTTCTTCGAAGGGGGCATAAAAATGTCTTCACTGAAGTTCAAAATATGAGAAACATTCGATTCAAAGGAACACCCTCAAAAATTATTTCAAAATGGATTTTTGCCCAAAATACATATTTAAAAAATTTAAATCACTTACTTCTTCTGCGGGTTCATCTGGACACATTTCATTCACTCTGTCGTAAAACAAGCGAATTTTCTTGAACAATATGGTGAGCTGTTCTAGCTGCTCACTGACCTTTGCCCTCCTCTCCTGAGCGAGCTGAGCATTACAGTTCATACCGTTAGGTAGCTGTAAATGAATGGAAAACAATTAACAGCCACCTTCTGCACTGACCAATTGTTAAAACATCTCTGACATTGAATATTTCAAAATTTTTATTATTAACTGCCAAAGTAAAATACATGTACACATGCTGGTATCTCAATACATGTACTGGTATGTGTATATGTCCAAGTATTTCATTTCTTGGCATCAGAATCAAGAAATGAGTGTGCTGACTACTTTAAACTGTTTTTTAGCAAAGGGCTATAGTGCTGGACTATACTAGAACAAAACCAAGTGACTTGTGACCAGTGAATTCGAATGAAGGCTGCAGCTATAGCAGAAAAACATATATAACCCACTTACAAGAATTATGTATTTTTTTCTACAACAGCTCCAATATTATTTCCCAAGCTAGCAACCAAACAAAGCAATATTTTTTTGTTTGAAACAAATCACTGTATGTAAGAATAACCACTACAATGAATTTGTCTTTGTACAGTACCTGATTTCCTTTAGTTGTCATGTACTTGAAGATCTCCTGCATTTTCTGGAACAATTCTTGTACACATTCCTGTCCCTTCTTACACATGTTGACTCCATTGATCTCTTTGGTAGGGGACATCATCTGTTGTGTCTGGAGAAAATGAGAGATATTAAAGCCACTAATACTTATCTATGAACATACGTGTCAATAAAGATAAGACTTGTCACTGAACATATTGTACACAGCAAGTACTAAATTATGCTATATGACATACTGTAAGATTTCTTACTACATTATTTTGATTACTATATAGGGCCTTACTTTTTAGTTTTGCACCGGTTATATTTCTCGTGCATTGATTTCCATTATGAATACAGCAAAACTTGTTTTATTAGTACTAACACAGATATTGCAAATTCACAGATATAGCAAAGTCATATTGGATCCCCAGCTATATAAATTTAATGAATTTCTTATACCTTTATAACAAATTACAGATAAAGCGAAGTAATTTCACAGGTCCCAGTGACTTCATTATAACCAAGTTTTGCTGTATATCTTTGTCTATTTTCACAAGAATGTAATCTTTCACAATACTGGTAGTTGTGAAGTGAAGCTTATTTTCATGGTTTTTCTTGTAATGTATCAAAATGCAATAAAAAATAATCAAAAATAATATAAATTTGTTCTACTTTTCCTCTAAGAATTTGTTGTATAACCTGTTGAGGTAAGGCTGTTTGTGTCTGAAGACCCATCATGCTTTGCTGATTTTGCTGCACTCCCATCATGCCCTGCTGGTTTGCCATCATGCCTTGTTGCTGTTGCTGCGGTTGCTGCTGCTGTTGCTGGTTTGCCATTGTGTTTGCTGGGTATTGCTGACCCATTCCTTGCTGGGACATCATTGAATGGCCGTATGGATGTCCTGGATTAGCCATAGTGGCAAAATTACATCAAATAAAGAAGTGTGGATTTAATCTGAAAGAAAAAGGTACTCAAAGATTAGTAGCCAAGCCACTGTAAAGCATACATGTCATTGTATGCTATTTAAAATTATTTAAATGCAAAAGTTGTAAATATACATGTATTTGGATGGACCTGTTCTAAAAACTTTTTTTCAAACTGGTCACTTATCCAGCAAAAATATACATGTACAAACACAGTGTTTTCTCTAAGAACCGACTACCGGCAAAATTGGCCACTTCAATTGACAAAAATGCCGCTTTGAAATAAAACCTTGTAGTAAGGTCCACAAAGATTCTATTCATAAACCTCAGCCCCTAGCCTGTTATAACTGATCTTTAACCCTTTTCTTTGAAATAAAGTGAAAACACTGTAAACAAGCACATGTAGATAAAGCTCTGAAGCAAGTAGAGTAGTGGAAAACAAATGAAATTTCAATACCCCCTCCAACCCAACCACCCACCCAACCCCACACCCATCTCAACAAAATATAGGCGTACAGGATCAATAAAGTCATTAGAAATCACTCGATTGACTATGTCATGATCTTATGCGTGAAAAATCCTAAATGCATTACGCCTAGAGACTGTTTCACAATCATGAGTTGACAATGGCTGAGGTACTGTTGAGTCTGTTCGTTTGCAGTACAAAATGAGAAACAGGAATGTTGGTGAAATATAATTTAGAAACAATTGTTAAAAGTTATATTTGGGTTATCTGAGTATTTTATTTTTTACGTTTAAAATGTTTATACATAGCCTTAGGAAATACCTTTATTTTCCAAGAGCTCTCAGATTCCCAAGCATGTTGATCTAAATCATGAAATGAAAGCAAGGAATGCGCATGCGTAGAGTAGCACGAAGAAAGTATATGGAGTCTCATGCAGGTCATAAGCCTATCTAATATTTCTAGGTCACCTGAATAGTCGAAGTGCGTCGGGTGGTAAAATATGTGAACATTTTCAGCTTCTTCTAATTTTAGTGGATTTTGCCTCACCCCATCAAGCCCCAAGGGGACAGAGACCATGAAATTCAAAAATTTAATCCCCCTTCACTCATAGATGCTTTGTGCCAAAATTGGTTGAAATTGGTTGAGCGGTTGCAGAGAAGAAGCTCCTTTACTCCTGGACATTGTTTGAAAATCTTCTCATCTCCTGTGTATTAAACAAACTAACTACATAGTATAAAGGTGTAAATTTTGACAAACAAGTTGCTGAAACAAGAATATCATCATCAAAAGTCTCCTTTAAAGTCATCATTTCGTAAGTTCTACATATGTATGGTCAATACAATGACCTCAAATGTTAGAAAATACATTAATTTATCAATAAGTGAAATGCTGACTGACTTTTTCATACTGGTTGTCAGGCCATTATATACACACTGAATTGTTGACAGTTTTCCCCGTTTCCTGATCATGATAAGCGCGAACGGCTGGTGCATGCATGTGACCGATCGGCAGAGGATGCTTCCTCCTCCATGTCATCTGATCCCATCTCTAATGTTTTGGAGGTTCGTATTTACTCTGCTCCCATTTTGTATTGTTTACAGGACTTTTGATCTTGAATATAAATTGTCCGTTATCTCCATATATTTCATCAATTAAAAGTTTGATTGAATATCAAGGTTAACTTTACGTGTTGCGAGAGCTTTCAAACCAGTATATTGTACATAAATATAAAAATGTGTTTAAATTTAAACTTAAATTGTATCAGAAAAATATAACAACTACAATTTTGAAGTGTATATTTGAATGATATGCATTCATCTTAACATTTTTTGGTGATAAATAAGTAAACTATAATCAAATCAAACCGAAGCACAAATTTTGCCTGTTTGTGTAGTGTTTATGCAAAATTACATGTGCATAAATACGAAGCAAATTAAATCGAACACTCACAGGTAAAAAAGCCAAGAATTCGTGCCCATGTTCAGAAACACGGGATTTTGGTGTATAGGGTCCTTTAGAATGCCGTTGTGATAAAATTTTAATATTCTCATGTATGTTCAAAAAAAAAAAACTCTGACTAGCTAAAGTTCATTTTAATAACCACTTATTGTTAAGCACGTCATAAGATTTCAAATCCATAACAAAGTACATGTAGCTTTAACGTTTTGAAATCGAATCGTTTTAAACAAAAATTTGAATCCTTATCGAACGTTACAAGTTTGTATTGCGTGTGAATCGTGGATTATGAAATCATTTAAATTGTATCAATTCTTAATGCATTTGAAGCCTGTTAAAAGTTAAAATCAGTCTAAATGAAAAATGCATTATTTTTGAAGAAATAAAACTTTGAGATTACGAAAAATATTGAAACTCGAAAGGTCTTTTAACAAAACACATATGGAGAAGAGCAATCACGGACCTCCAAAACATAAGAGGTGGGATCAGCTAGGTGCCATGGAGGAGTGAGTATCCCCTGTCAACCGGTCACAACCGCCCTCTGCACCTTGTCATGATCGGGAAATAACAGGGAAATCCGTACACAATTCAGCGTGTGAATAATGGCCTAACAATTAGCATGAAAATGTCAGATTTCTAAGTCTTAAACGTTTGAAAGTTGAAATTTTAAGCTTGTAGTAAATTTTAAAAAATCCAAAAAAAAAAATATATATATGTTTTGGATTATTAGAGTAAACATTCTGATAAACGGTTTATAATCCAAAAATTATTTTGGGAAATTTAAATTTTGGATATTTACATATTAAAGTTAGAAAACTTTCATTTTTGAACTAAAATATTAAATTTCAACATACAAAATCAGTTTGAGTTCTTGAAATTTAGAAATTTGAACTAATATAAACATTCTAAAACTCAAAAATCATTTTTGAAATTGGAATTTTGTGAAGTGTTACATGGACCCACTTCCTCATTAAATAATTCTCATCTTTAAAAGGCAAAACCTTGTTAGTAACTATTTTGTATATGAATTTCGCAACCATTCGATTGTTGCTCTTAGTATTAGGTAAAACAATGCAGCCCCTCCACTTCCTCAAAGGTTAGGACATATAAATCAGAAGTTCAATCAGTCACTTTGGAATTTAAAAACCCTTTACCATAACTATTTTAGGAGTACCCCGAATATCTAGTTAACAAGTGCTAGATGAGATAAATAATGCTCTCAGATCAGAAAATTTTATTTAGTCGGATTTTTACAACAGTGTAGAGCTTTTGACCGACATCTCTGGATTCTACATGTTGGTTGCAGATTCAAGTTAATCTGGTTACATCTATCTTGCAATTGATTCTTTTATTGTGTGAATTTTTTATATCAATAGTGCAAGTTTTAATAAATTATGTGAAATATCTGTAAATTCAAAACACAAAGAACAACAAGTAAAATACATGTAATTATCATTTATTTTCCCCACAATTCATACAGGACAGCAACAATTAACATAATACTACAAGGTTATACCTCAATCATCCTTAAGTATATCATGTAATATCTAACAGTCATTGAGAACTATATATGTATATATGCAACATTGCGACACAAAAGATATTCATAATGAATATGAAGAAGTAAGTTGGTAAAAATTGATGAACTTGCAATCAAGCCATGGTGAAACTTTGTTTGCTGCTTGAAATTTGCTGGTTCGTAACATAGCAACAAAATGCTAAATTACTTAACACAACCATATAGAGATAAATATGTAGATAAATTTTAAAATTGTAAACAATCATTGCTGTGAACAAATGTGGGTAATTTCTCTTATATCTTTATTGCCCTTTTTTCAAATAAAAATGCTGAAAATTCTAGTTGTTTGACTTTCACTGGATTTAACTTGTTTCAATTCATTATAAGCAAACAGGCCTACTAGAAGACTTAAAAGCAAGCAAAGATTTTTGTAAACAGGGTAGGTACAGTGAATAGGAATAAATAATTTAAAAGCCAGCGTGCATAAACAAAAAATAAATAACGGAGACAGAAATAAAACAAACAAATATGAAAGCTTAGCCTATATGAAAACATGCATACTTTATACATTGTACTATTAAGCTTGCTATACAATATAGATCACATGCACTAGAAAGGAAAGTAGAAGCAGCGGATAAAAGTCATTCCCAGAAGCTCGTAGAAAGAATCTAAAGGCGATGTTTATGCAACCTAAAAGTATACATGTATACATTATTATTTTGGATATATCCCTGAAAATAATACCTAAGTCATTACTTGTACATGTATATACTGTAAACCAACTGTTATTCGAACGTGATAGAGATTAACGAGTTTCGCAACTTTGTTAACTCGTTAATATCTATTGACGTAAATAAATTACATGTATCTTGCTTTTTATCCATAGAGAATGTTTCCTCAGTCTCGAAAATAAATCGTTGCTGATTGATTTCAAAACAACAAAACACGAACAAAAGATGACATGAATAATAAATGGTTTACAGCATTATAAGAGACAACCAATTTTTAGGCAAATTAATCTAAAGGAAATAGGTTTATATTTCATTCATTTCTCTTTCACGTAATATTTCTTCTCTAACATTTTTAAAATATGTTGTAACTGCTTGATTTAAGATCTTTATTTTTATGTGATTTTTTTTATGTGATTTATAATTTGTTTTATAAATTTCTTGGAACAAACGCTTTGAAAGAATTTTATGTGATCTCTTTCCGTACTCAATACTCATCTTTGATTCACATTACCATTCTAAATTACAATAAGTAAAAAACAATTCCAATTTTGTCAAGCACATTTTAGAATCAAGATAATGCACATTTTTTTGGGGGGGGGATGTTATATCTAATACTTATATTTTACTACATCCATAAAAATTGACTGTCTCCACAAACAAAATAGACAATACATGTACATCACTAAACATTCATAAAAAGATATCACACAATTGTAGACCGATGCCCAAATTGTCTTAAATATTACTATCTACAAGTACATAAAATGACATTTCTTTAAACTGACAATAAAATATCTATTGAATTCATAATATACTATATATAAATATAAATGTTAAAATAACTAAGACAAAAATATATAATCAATGTCATGAACAATTTTGATGTTAAGTTTGAATGCCACAATGAACCACACATTAGTAGTTAGGTGCAGTCTGGAGACATTGGATATCTTACATATGTTCTGGGTGATTCTTTAAGCAGTCCATGAACTTTTTAGCCTCCAGTTTTCCTTTACATATATCATGTATGGCAGTAAATAATGGAAACCTGGAAGTAAAGAATGAACATTTTTGGGCAACTACTTCGTACATTGATAATTTAACAATACATTTAACATGCATTTTATTTTACCCATTTTCAACAACAAAGAAATTAAACTTGCTTTAATTAACATTCTAGAATGTGGAGAGAGAAAAAAACATCCCATAGCAAATATGCTCAGAGATGTGCCTTGTTTGTATGGTACCCAGAATTAATTTCAAAACATATGGACATACAGTATTTTTTGTGGATGGGAAACAGACAGCTATTTTCCTGTCATAAAATATGATACTGATAACTATACCCACCTATCTTCCATGTTTTTACTCTTAAGCATGTAATTGACTTCATAAGCTGTGGGTGGGCCTTGTAACTTCTGACCATTCAGCATCTCAGCTTCTAATGTCTCTATCGACTACAATGTCAAATATACCCCCGATAAAATTAAAGCATTAAATTACTAACATCTCTAGAAAAAGGCTACATTACATTGGGTTTAAATATGAATATTCAAATATACAGTACATGCATGTTACAATTCTGATTTTTTCTTAATATTGCGTGCGTTATTGCTTTGTAAATTAATTAGGTGCCTTAAAACAAAATTATTGTACCTTTCCAGTTGTAACAAAAGCCTCGGCTACTTTTCTGTTTCGGCCTCCATAACAAGTAGTGACAAGATCAGCTATTCCACAGCTCTCCAGAAAAGTAGACTGATTGGAGTCTTAAAACATAAATTCAAACTTAGGATCTATTTTCTGATCTATCTAACATACATGTGTCTTTGTTAGTGTTATATTTTTGGTAAATACCTTGTGCAGTGAAAAACGATTTTACGATAACATGCTTGAAATGAATTCATTCTTATATCATGTATATTGAAGTGATTTTTATCTTCCCTATATTTAAACATATCATATCATTATTATCTATATTTGTTACTGAATATAAAATAATTATTACATCACCGCTGTGTGTCTTTATGAAGTTTAGTGTTTACTTAAAACCACCTGTATATAGATTTGTGTACACTTTATAGAAATGCCCCTGTTATTATTACCAGGATAGAAGACTTCACAGAACTTGATCATTTCCATGAGACCTAGTCTGATCACAGCTGCCTTTGTGTTGTCACCGTAGCCCAAACCATCAGCGAAACCAGCCCCTACTGCCACAATGTTCTGTAACCAAGGACTCGTGTCATGAACTTTTATAGAAGTTACTGTGACAGTTTTAAAGTTTTTTTTTTATTTTGAAAAATATATTTATTTCCTTGACAAATATGTTCATTTAGGATAAATCAATTCACACACAATGTCTTCAACAACTAACAGCCAAGAATTAAACGTTTCCCTAGATTCAGGCACTAAGAATGTAAAGTTCCATCTAAACAAATGTTATGTTAAAATAGAGTATATTTTACTTTAGAATTGGAAAATATTAAATACCCAGTAATTGTGAAAGTGTATACACTGAAGATGAAGAAAATGTAAATCTGGATTAAATTTCTGTGATTCCTTAAAGTCCTCAAAACTTAAGCGTTCCAAATTAAAATCTCTATAAAATATGATCTATATTGGAGGGATTAAAACTATGAGAAAACCAAGTTACCTTAAGGGCACCACAGACTTCGACTGTTGTTTCATCATCACAAACAACAATTCTAAAATAATCTGTCTGGAAGAGATCTTTCAGGAGAGGACCATGCTCTTTAACTTTAATTCCTGTTTATAAATATAAAATAATGGTTTAATGCTCTAGAAACATACCTGTAAACTTACTATGCTGTAAAAAGAAATGTTTGCCCCATCTCCCTTTATATTTTCAACCTCTTGCCTTCATCCCTAAGTGGGTGGTTTTAAAATGGGGCAAAGAACACAGCATTTTTCTTTAGCACATTTATAATGGGAATTTTTTTGCAAGTTTGAAAGGGCAAATATGACCCTGAATAAAGAAAGCAAATCTTACTTATATTTATTTTACATCTTGTGTATACAGAATGTTTATCATTAATAAAAGAGTTAGTTGTATAAATTGGTATATAAATCACTCTTCAAACTTTAGATCTCAATATTTTCAACACGACCCATCATTTGATGCTCTGTTCTTACCTATCGTGGCCTCACAGTAATTTTCTTTTGCTACTTCGTTAGCAATATTAGCTCCCATTAAAGCTGCACAAGGGATCTTTAACATTTCTCGTATAACATCCGATATCAGCAGTATCCCACCTCCCTCTGCTACATCAAAACCCTACAAAGTTTTAACAGCTTATATAATGTAAGGCCTGGCAATTAAACCTACTTTAATTATTATCTAAGAATACTCATTAATACAAGATTATCTCCTGTTTATGAGAGACTGCCATACAAAGAAGCAAGAGAACACATGTCTGAAACAATTTTTTGTGTCCCATCATAAGGGGATTGCATCTTTATGTGAGAGACAGCAATGGGTTTTTTCTTGAGAAAGTTGCCTCCCTTGCAGAGGGACCCTCTTTACAATGTGTCTTGGACAATTATCACTATCCCTTCACAGGGAGACATGGTCGTACCTTTATGAGAGAGACAGCAATGGCACTTTTCTTGACTTTACCGTCTAGCTGTTTACAAACTCCTCGTACAAACTGATGTGGCAACACAAAGATTAGAATGTCAGCATTCTCAGCAGAGTCCTTAACATCAGGAATAGCTACCTAGAATCAGTCAATTGTTTTAAATAAATGAAGTTTGTGATAAAATGCATCATTACTGCAAGACCGAGTCTGGCTATTTAGAGTTTTTTTTGTGTGTGTGAAATAAATTCAATCAGAATATGTATTAGAAATTTAACCTGCACATTACAATTGGATTTCAGTATTTATATTGTTCATGTTACATGTTCATGTACATTTAAAGCATATAATTTTCATTAAAAGTTATGTGTCGCTAAAATGAAAAGCAGAATTAGCCAAATTTGTGTATACAAAACAAGTCAAAACTTATGTGTAAACTTTCATAACTTTCAAAGTATTTGTGTAAAAATTTCTTCCATATTTTGACAATTTTCTGTCAAACTTACAACACTCTTGGGGAGCTCAATTCCTGGGAGATATTTGACATTGACGTGGTCGTTGTTTATGATTTCCGTTAGATTTCGCCCGTCCACCTTCTCCTCAAACACCCACATGCGGACCTCTGTGTCAAACTTGTCTGGCATGGCCAACACATTGTTCCCCACAATTTTGGCAATTGCTGAACCCCTACAATAAACAAATATATACCGATATGTACAGACATATTATCTAGATCTCAGACATAGAGTATAGCAGATAATTAAGCATGATAGGAAATTTTGTGTCATTTTGACAAAATATATTTCAAATCAATTTTATATTTGAATTTGTACATCTCATGATACTAAAGAATTCAACATTTAATACTGATCAAAAACAACCCCCCCCCCCAAAGGACTTGAGAACCTGTAAAGATGTGAATCATGTTTGCATTATAAATACATGTATCTATGGCACGCCAAATTCACAAAAATGAGATAATCATAGTTTCACTGTCGATAAACTAGGTTTATCGGTTGTAAACTATAGTTTACGGACTGTAAACTATAGTTAACGACGTTAATCTATATTTTACATCTGTAAACTATAGTTAACCCGATAATCTATGTTTCACAACTGTAAACTATACTTAACACCAAAAACTATCATTTGCGATTGCAAAACATAGATTATCTGATAAATACAGTTTCATGATTTGTAAACTATAGTTTACAAACCGTTAACCATAGTTAACGATCTGATAAATATAGTTTCACAATTTGTGAAACTATGATTAACAACTCTTAACTATAGTTAACGATCGTAAATTATAGTTTACAGACGTGAATCTATGTTTATCAACAAAATCTATTGTTAACGTTTTATTCGGACAGATAAACTTAGATTATCATTCGTAAACTATAGTTAACAACCGTTAAATATAGTTTTACAGATGAAAACTATACTTCACGAATCGTTAACTATACTTAACGAATCGTTAACTATAGTTTACGGTTTGTAAACTATAGTTTACAGTCGATAAACCTAGTTTATCAATTGTGAAACTAGGTTTATCTCATTTTTGTGAGTTTGGCGTGCCATATGTATCATATTCTTAAAGCCCCCTTCCCATTCCAATTCTTGTGTCGTCAGTCGATCAGTCTCACTTTTGGTATGCACATGTATAGTGGACCCTCATTTATCCAGACGCTTTGGTTCCCAGTCAATTTGTCCGGATATGTGAAGCATCCGGATATCTGAATCACCATTTAAACAAGATAGAATAACATTTAAAAATTTCGTTCTGTTGAAAAATTGTCCGGATACTGAAGCATCCAGATATCTGGCGTCCAGATATCTGAAGGTCCACTGTATTGTATTATTGTAGAACTGTAAAACCCAGCCCAGGTTCCAAATAAAACAAGGTTTCATTTCATGAAATGATACAATAATTTTTCCATACTATAGTTTATGATAATAAATGTGGAGAAACTAAGACATTTTCTCTGCAAAGGAAATGATGCATGGATTTTATCATTCTCATTTTTTTTAAATGCAACATATTGTCCATACAGAAAGAGACAGTTCTGTATATCTTAGGACTCAAAATTTTCTGAAGCTAATATGTTTCATATATTAAATGATAAATCTGTGTGTGGAACAAAGACCGATTTAAAATTACTAACAAGACAACCCACTGTTTCCTATCATCTGTTTGTACTTCCACTTTTGATATGTTTGCTTACATGCCAGTAATTTAACTGTCTAGCGACATATTCCAAAATTTGCCTTTAAATACCTAGATCATTGAATTTGGCACTGCCCAACTGCCCCAGTGTGCCAGTGTTGTGATTGCTATATCTTACCTTAACCTAAAACCTTATCAAAGAGAAAACCATTTTGTCAGGTAATAAATCCCCTTGCATCAAAGGTATTGTAAAGATAAGATAAAAACAGGGGTGTATATTGTACAGATTGATACAATATGAAAAAAAAATCTGCTTAGATGAAGACACAATCAAATTCATAACCAAGATGCTGGTGCCTTTCAACAAATAAGAAGTATGGTTAAATATTTTTATACATTTAAAAAACTTTCTGCACAATCAGATTAGGCACTCCCAATGTTAGTTTAAAGATGATGAAATGAAAGTCTACATAGGTCTACCACTCTTACATGTCAGAGAAGCGCCTAAGTGCACAATGCATGAAATTTGTGACCTTTTGCATTTAAAATTTATATTTTTGTACACTATCCATTGTGTCATGGTCGGTGAAGTTCATTTAATATATATACTAATCTATCAAGTATTCATATATGTCAAAGTAATAATTTTTCCCCCTTTTTTGGCCCTAATCATTTCAAGTTTAAGATGATGCAAATTGATATAAAGCACAATAATACAACCCTTACCAAAATATTGACCTTCTGGCAACATCTTCTGGCTTTATTGCCGCAATATTGCAGCAACATTCTGGCAATACATTGCCGCAATATTGCGGCTATATCGTTTTTCGTATGTAAATTAGTTTTGCGGCAATATTGCCAGAAAGGGGTTGCGGCAATATTGCTGCAAATCATGACCAAAATATTGATCTTCTGGCAACATCTTCCGGCATTATTGCCGCAATATTGCGGCTATATTGTTTTTCGTATGTTAATTAGTTTTGCAGCAATATTGCCAGAAATTGGTTGCGGCAATATTGCTGCAATAAATCATGACCAAAATATTTTTCTTCTGGCATTATTGCCGCAATATTGCGGCAATATCATTTTTTGTATGTAAGTTATATATAGATATAAATTGGTATTTAATAGAAATAATGATCTATCAATCTAACAATTAACAAACTGTGCTGAGGAATATAACAAACAATAGCAAGCCACAGGGTCAATAAGAAATAGCTACTTCTGCTATTCTTTGAACAGATAGAAAATTATGTTGATCATCATAATGAAAATCAAGATATGTTTGTGAAACACTGTGCGCCTGGTGGCAATAAAGTTTGAAAAAGCTATTTATAGCATATGGGTCACAGTCAAGGTCACAAGGTCATTGATCTTGGTGTCATTTGAAAGAACTTAATTAGTGGAGTATGCATACTAAATATGAAGTCTCTATCTCTTATAGTTCAAAATTTATGGCAGAGGATCAAAATGGCTATTTTTAGCATATGGGTCACAGTAAAGGTCAAATTGTCATTGACCTTGGTGTTACTTGAAAGAGTTTAATTAGTGAAGGGTGCATACCAAATATGAATTCTCCATCTTTTATGACTCAAAAGTTATGTCGAAGTTTCAAAAAATCTATTTTAAGTATATGGTCACAGTCAAGGTCCCAAGGTCATTGACCTTGGTGTTATTTGAAAGAGCTTAATTAATGAAGGGTGCATACTTAATACAAGTTCTCTATCTTTTATGGCTCAAGATTTATGTCCAAGGTTCAAAAAATCTATTTTAAGGATATGGGTCACAGCCAAGGTCTCAAGGTCATTGACCTTCAGGTGTCTTTTGAAAAAGCTTAATTAGTGAATTATGCATACTAAATATAAAGTCTCTATCTTTCATTAATTTTAAGTTATGATGAATATTCGAAAAAGCTATTTTTAGCATATAGGTCACAGTCAAGGTCACAAGGTCATTGACCTTGATGTCATTTGAAAGAACTTAATTAGTGGAGTAGACATACCAAATATGAAATCTTTATCTCTCATTGGTTCAAAAGTAATGGTGAAGGTTAAAGTTTACAAACAAACAGACAGGACAAAAACAATATGTACCCCCGATCTATCGAGACGGGCGCATAAAAAATGTTTATAGAAACAATATTAATATGCCACTGTGAAAATGTCCAGCAACTCTGCATTAATTTTCAAATAACATGCTTTAATTCATCTTTTCCTGCTACTCTAGGATATATAGACATACAAGTCTAGTATGCATGCATCACAAGCACTAATTGAAACACATATAATTTTTCCAATTTTATCTCCATTGAATCATTCATCTCAAAAAGAATATTGGTTTTGACTCACCAAGTCTGATGATATGGAAACAGAGTACACATTCCTATAATTCTGCTTAAATTCTTTTTTCTAGTCATTCCACACTATGCAGTCTTACTACTCATCTTGACTAATCCCACTGTACACAATTAACAACTCTAATCAACTTGATACAAGTCAGTAATGAAGCAAAACATGCTTGCCTTTGAATTCCCTCCACTTTATTTAAAAAGAGGAAGTAAATGACTGAGCATGCTCAACAAATGGCTCATGGGTAATCCTAGATGTTGCCAGAAAGTTTTTTTCTGGCAGTATTGCCAGAATGTCACCGGAAGTTGTTGCAGCTAGCGGTGATATTTCATTTTTTCTGGCAGTATTGCCAGAATGTCGCCAGAAGTTGTTGCCGCTAGCGGTGATATTTCACTAACCCAAAAAGCTTGTTTCTGGTGACAAAAATGTGTTGCTGCAATGTTGCCGCAATATAGCGGCAATATTGCTGCAATAATTTTACTTTGGTAAGGGAAGTATGCATGTTATAATAAAGTGCACCTTTGACAAAATGGACATAAAATAAGTGGCATGCAAAACAATCAGAAATTATCAGTTTAATTTTAAGAAAATTGATGAGATGGATTTGTAAAAAAAAAAAAATAATGAGATGTCAGATGAAATGTTAAAATTATCTACTAATATAAATGTATCATGTACTAAATAAAATGAAACGGAACAGAAAAGGCAAATCAAATTGACAGAGAACAGTCTACTGTTCTTCAAGGAACCTTATCTACAGCTGTGTTATACTTATAATTATAAAATTCATAGTAAATCTTAGTGAAACATAATTAGGCCCATTTTTGATGTCATAATTCATATTTTATGCCTGGAACAAACTTTTAAAAAAAATTACTTGTTAAAAATTTCAAATATTTGCAGCAGTTGAGAAGTACAGCTTACAAACATTATCAAGATGATTTAGAAAAAGAAATAATGATTTACTGATAATGATCAAAATATATCGGTGGACTTTGTACCAACCGGTAAATTCCAGCTAATAATGAGAAAATTCGAACTAAACATGTTACTACTGCATAAAGATAAATGGTTCAAAGAAAGAGATTTTAACTCATAAAATAATGTAACAAACCAGTTTCCCGATCCTACGATGCAGACTTTTTTCTTCGATGATGCCATTGTTGTGAATAATTCTAAACACACGCGTTACGGTTACCTTCTCGAGAGGCAGTGTCTCAGCCGATGAATTTGATTGGATAAGGAGAACAATTGAGGTGGAGCTAGTTTATCTTGGCGGTAGTTTCGAAAAAAAAAAGGACAACGTTCCAGTCATCCTAGTATGACAAAATTCACTTTATAAGGATTCATGATATTTATACCCTTACCAAAATATTGACCTTCTGGCAACATCTTCTGGCTTTATTGCCGCAATATTGCAGCAACATTCTGGCAATACATTGCCGCAATATTGCGGCTATATCGTTTTTCGTATGTAAATTAGTTTTGCGGCAATATTGCCAGAAAGGGGTTGCGGCAATATTGCTGCAAATCATGACCAAAATATTGATCTTCTGGCAACATCTTCCGGCAACATCTTCCGGCATTATTGCTGCAATATTGCGGCAATATCATTTTTCCTATGTAAGTTAGATCTCTATAAATTGGTATTTAATAGAAATAATGATCTATCAATCTAACAATTAACAAACTGTGCTGAGGAATATAACAAACAATAGCAAGCCACAGGGTCAATAAGAAATAGCTACTTCTGCTATTCTTTGAACAGATAGAAAATTATGTTGATCATCATAATGAAAATCAAAATGTTTGTGAAACACTGTGCGCCTGGTGGCAATAAAGTTTGAAAAAGGTATTTATAGCATATGGGTCACAGTCAAGGTCACAAGGTCATTGATGATGATCTTGGTGTCATTTGAAAGAATTTAATTAGTGGAGTATGCATAAAAAATATGAAGTCTCTATATCTCTTATAGTTCAAAATTTATGGCAGAGGAACAAAATGGCTATTTTTAGCAGATGGGTCACAGTAAAGGTCAAATTGTCATTGACCTTGGTGTTACTTGAAAGAGTTTAATTAGTGAAGGATGCATACCAAGTATGAATTCTCCATCTTTTATGACTCAAAAGTTATGTCGAAGTTTCAATAAATCTATTTTAAGTATATGGTCACAGTCAAGGTCCCAAGGTCATTGACCTTGGTGTTATTTGAAAGAGCTTAATTAATGAAGGGTGCATACGTAATACAAGTTCTCTATCTTTTATGGCTCAAGATTTATGTCCAAGATTCAAAAAATCTATTTTAAGGATATGGGTCACAGCCAAGGTCTCAAGGTCATTGACCTTCAGGTGTCTTTTGAAAAAGCTTAATTAGTGAATTATGCATACTAAATATAAAGTCTCTATCTTTCATTAATTTTAAGTTATAATGAATATTCGAAAAAGCTATTTTTAGCATATAGGTCACAGTCAAGGTCACAAGGTCATTGACCTTGATGTCATTTGAAAGAACTTAATTAGTGGAGTAGACATACCAAATATAAAATCTTGATCTCTCATTGGTTCAAAAGTAATGGTGAAGGTTAAAGTTTACAAATAAACAGACAGGACAAAAACAATATGTACCCCCGATCTATCGAGACGGGCGCATAAAAAATGTTTATAGAAACAATATTAATATGCCACTGTGAAAATGTCCAGCAACTCTGCATTAATTTTCAAATAACATGCTTTAATTCATCTTTTCCTGCTACTCTAGGATATATAAACATACAAGTCTAGTTTGCATGCATCACAAGCACTAATTGAAAGACATATTATTTTTCAAATTTTATCTCCATTGAATCATTCATCTCAAAGAGAATATTGGTTTTGACTCACCAAGTCTGATGATATGGAAACAGAGTACACATGCATTCCTATAATTCTGCTTAAATTCTTTTTTCTAGTCATTCCACACTATGCAGTCTTACTACTCATCTTGACTAATCCCACTGTACACAATTAACAACTCTAATCAACTTGATACAAGTCAGTAATGAAGCAAAACATGCTTGCCTTTGAATTCCCTCCACTTTATTTAAAAAGAGGAAGTAAATGACTGAGCATGCTCAACAAATGGCTCATGGGTAATCCTAGATGTTGCCAGAAAGTTTTTTTCTGGCAGTATTGCCAGAATATCACCGGAAGTTGTTGCCACTAGCGGTGATACTTCATTTTTCCTGGCAGTATTGCCAGAATGTCACCAGAAGTTGTTGCCGCTAGCGGTGATATTTCACTAACCCAAAAAGCTTGTTTCTGGTGACAAAAATGTGTTGCCGCAATGTTGCCGCAATATAGCAGCAATATTGCTGCAATAATTTTACTTTGGTAAGGGTATACAAATGATATTCCTATATAAATTCCTGTATTGAATTTTCTAACTGGATTAATTAAGTTATGAATTTTCATAAATTATATTATAGACCCCTTTTCTTATGACATATTTTGCCTAGGAGTTATTCAGTAGTGAATTTACCTCTTTGAGCAACCAATTTTAAACATGCATGCAACAAATATATTGGGGAAAATATTCATAATCTTAAAATTATAAATTAATAGAGGCTTTAACAAACCTAATATTCATAAGAAAAATAGTGTTATCTTTACCTCAATATAACCAGTCACTGTATAACAACCCTTACCAAAGTAAAATTATTGCAGCAATATTGCTGCTATATTGCGGCAACATTGCGGCAACACATTTTTGTCACCAGAAACAAGCTTTTTGGGTTAGTGAAATATCACCGCTAGCGGCAACAACTTCTGGTGACATTCTGGCAATACTGCCAGAAAAAATGAAATATCACCGCTAGCTGCAACAACTTCCGGTGACATTCTGGCAATACTGCCAGAAAAAACTTTCTGGCAACATCTAGGATTACCCATGAGCCATTTGTTGAGCATGCTCAGTCATTTACTTCCTCTTTTTAAATAAAGTGGAGGGAATTCAAAGGCAAGCATGTTTTGCTTCATTACTGACTTGTATTAAGTTAACTAGAGTTGTTAATTGTGTACAGTGGGATTAGTCAAGATGAGTAGTAAGACTGCATAGTGTGGAATGACTATAAAAAAGGAATTTAAGCAGAATTATAGGAATGTGTACTCTGTTTCCATATCATCAGACTTGGTGAGTCAAAACCAATATTCTTTTTGAGATGAATGATTCAATGGAGATAAAATTGGAAAAATTATATGTGTTTCAATTAGTGCTTGTGATGCATGCATACTAGACTTGTATGTCTATATATCCTAGAGTAGCAGGAAAAGATGAATTAAAGCATGTTATTTGAAAATTAATGCAGAGTTGCTGGACATTTTCACAGTGGCATATTAATATTGTTTCTATAAACATTTTTTATGCGCCCGTCTCGATAGATCGGGGGTACATATTGTTTTTGTCCTGTCTGTTTGTTTGTAAACTTTAACCTTCACCATTACTTTTGAACCAATGAGAGATAAAGATTTCATATTTGGTATGTCTACTCCACTAATTAAGTTCTTTCAAATGACATCAAGGTCAATGACCTTGTGACCTTGACTGTGACCTATATGCTAAAAATAGCTTTTTCGAATATTCATCATAACTTAAAATTAATGAAAGATAGAGACTTTATATTTAGTATGCATAATTCACTAATTAAGCTTTTTCAAAAGACACCTGAAGGTCAATGACCTTGAGACCTTGGCTGTGACCCATATCCTTAAAATAGATTTTTTGAATCCTGGACATAAATCTTGAGCCATAAAAGATAGAGAACTTGTATTACGTATGCACCCTTCATTAATTAATCTCTTTCAAATAACACCAAGGTCAATGACCTTGGGACCTTGACTGTGACCATATACTTAAGATAGATTTTTTGAAACTTCAACATAACTTTTGAGTCATAAAAGATGGAGAATTCATATTTGGTATGCACCCTTCACTAATTAAACTCTTTCAAGTAACACCAAGGTCAATGACAATTTGACCTTTACTGTGACCCATATGCTAAAAATAGCCATTTTGATCCTCTGCCATAAATTTTGAACTATAAGAGATAGAGACTTCATATTTAGTATGCATACTCCACTAATTAAGTTCTTTCAAATGACACCAAGATCAATGACCTTGTGACCTTGACTGTGACCCATATGCTATAAATAGCTTTTTCAAACTTTATTGCCACCAGGCGCATAGTGTTTCACAAACATATCTTGATTTTCATTATGATGATCAACATAATTTTCTATCTGTTCAAAGAATAGCAGAAGTAGCTATTTCTTATTGACCCTGTGGCTTGCTATTGTTTGTTATATTCCTCAGCACAGTTTGTTAATTGTTAGATTGATAGATCATTATTTCTATTAAATACCAATTTATATCTAACTTACATACGAAAAACGATATTGCCGCAATATTGCGGCAATAATGCCGGAAGATGTTGCCAGAAGATCAATATTTTGGTCATGATTTGCAGCAATATTGCCGCAACCCCTTTCTGGCAATATTGCCGCAAAACTAATTAACATACGAAAAACGATATAGCCGCAATATTGCGGCAATAATGCCGGAAGATGTTGCCAGAAGATCAATATTTTGGTCATGATTTGCAGCAATATTGCCGCAACCCCTTTCTGGCAATATTGCCGCAAAACTAATTAACATACGAAAAACGATATAGCCGCAATATTGCGGCAATAATGCCGGAAGATGTTGCCAGAAGATCAATATTTTGGTCATGATTTGCAGCAATATTGCCGCAACCCCTTTCTGGCAATATTGCCGCAAAACTAATTAACATACGAAAAACGATATAGCCGCAATATTGCGGCAATAATGCCGGAAGATGTTGCCAGAAGATCAATATTTTGGTCATGATTTGCAGCAATATTGCCGCAACCCCTTTCTGGCAATATTGCCGCAAAACTAATTAACATACGAAAAACGATATAGCCGCAATATTGCGGCAATAATGCCGGAAGATGTTGCCAGAAGATCAATATTTTGGTCATGATTTGCAGCAATATTGCCGCAACCCCTTTCTGGCAATATTGCCGCAAAACTAATTTACATACGAAAAACGATATAGCCGCAATATTGCGGCAATGTATTGCCAGAATGTTGCTGCAATATTGCGGCAATAAAGCCAGAAGATGTTGCCAGAAGGTCAATATTTTGGTAAGGGAAGTGGAACTTGGTTGAATCATAGACCTAAATTTAGATCTATGGTTGAATCAGTCTCAGGCTGAATAATGAAGGGATCTGGGACTGTTGCCCTACAATATGGCGGCTGAGGAAAATAACTCCTAGGCAAAATATGTCATAGGAAAAGGGTCTATTCCCCCATATTGTTCATCCCTTTTGTGGCCCCACTTGTTAACAGGAGGCCCATGGGCTACAATGCTTGTACACATGTCACTTTGGCCCTACATCTGATCATAACCCCCACCTCACCCCAACCCCAATGTTTTTTACTGTGGCCCCAGCCAACTCCCTCGGGTCATAATTTGAACAATTTACAATATCTTATAAAATGTACCTCAGAAAGCTTTCACATAAGTCTTAGCTTTTCAACTTTTTTCTTGGAGAAGATTTTTCCAAATGTATTTCAATGTAACTAAAATTTAATTTGATTTCCTATCATCGCATAATCCTTACCTCCTGAGGCCATGATTTGGAATCTACATTACCTTAGTAAGCTTCCACATAATTTTCCGTTTTTCTGAAGAATGTTTTTATCCAGCTTTCTTCCATTATCAGCTTTTCCTTATTCATATTCTGCAGTAATATTCAAATTTCATGTGGTCTCAAAGTTTAAATTATTTGATACTCAAAAACTGAGTTTGATCAAATTCAAAATCAACACAGACTATTGATAAATAAGTTGATGTGACAAATTTCAAAAGTCTTGTTTAAGGTCAGCATTTCATAAATTCTTTGGTTGGTATAATGACCTTATCTGACAGTATAAAATATGTACAACCTATCATTCGGTTGTACGTATTTGACCAATAATATACCAATTGTTAGCTCTTTGTTTGTTACTACATTATGACATCACTTTCCATTCTAATTGTCAGCTTATATAATTTAATACACAAATATGTACTTAAAAGGTCTTTATTAATAATTACAAGTATTATCACAGGCAAATAATTCTACACATACATGTATAACAGCATTTGTTGGTCATAAAAGCAAAACTTTCATCCTTTACTCTTAGTCTTGATTTATCTCACCATGTTTACTGTTATCATAGAGAAATAAAGAAATTCCTGAGTTTTGAATTATGGCCTCTCATTTTCTATGCTAAATATTTTCCTTGTTCTTGGAGAGCACATGCTGATAGATTGTCAAATGGCAAAACCACTTTTAATTAGTCTTTTGATCTTTTCTGTGAAATGCACATTTTCGTTTCATCCCATATTTTTGCGATTCCCCCATCCTCTACGATGATCTGAAATGAGAAAGAAAATTCCACATTTTAGCTGAAACTGAGTGAAAATCTTCAAGGATCTAATACCTTTTCATAACTCCATTTATCCAAGCATATTTTAAGTCAACTTAAATCAATGCCTGTTATTCCCTCACAACAGAATTGGGGGGAGGGGGGTATATGTGATTGTGTATTAGTTTGTCCTTGAAGTGACATAATTTGCATCAGGATCAATTAGGAATGCTGTCTTGATTTATAGATATGATCTGTGCTAGGGGATGCAACATTTTGCAGTCCACTTGTCACAGTGTACTAATAAATATTCTTTAAATTCCAAACCAACAGCATATTTCTGCACAATTTGCTCCACACTGTGATCATGTACAATTTAATTTGTAAAAGAGAGTGAAACATTATTTGGAGATGGTTTTAAAAATTCCCATTACCCTAAGATGGCTTGTGAACAGATTCAGTAAGAACTTTATTTAAATAGGAAAATTATAACAAATGAAAACTAAAACAGGAAACACTCCATCAGAAATCCACTCATGTACTTGTAAAATAAATAATATTGAAAAGAATATGTTTATAATATTATTTTACCATCTTTCCAGTCGTCCATTGCCCTGGTCTTCTGTAGCTCCTCGGGGTCGTCTTGTTCGATTTTATTTTCTTTTTCCTCAGCCTCCCTCTCCTGGGCCTCTTTATCTTTGTCAGGATCACTTGCCCAGTTTTGCATACTGTGTCCCCTAGAACCCACAAAACAGAGAGCTGTATATAAGGTATCAGTGAGGTGATATTAAACAGATTCTTTGAAAATATTATACACACTGCATTTGATTAACAATGAACTCACTGACAAAAATCTCTGGGATAAAAATATATTATCAACAACATTATGTATGCCCCCTTATTAACAAGACCATTTCACTGGCAAAAAATTACTGGAGATATAATCATTGTATTATCTTAAATCTTCCCCATACATTTTAATAATAAATTTGAATGAGAAAGAAAGAGAGAGACAGTTATAACATCAAATCTGCTCCAAACTTCAAATATGCCTCAAAAGCTTTCTGTAGATTCTTACACACAATTCAAATAAGCAGTCTCTTTCCATCAAAGCATTATTTCACCCTTCCCTTTGATCATCAGAACAATCTATATTTAACTTAATACTTTAGATACCAGTACATTTATACATGTTTGCAAAACTATTTTGTTAAATTGATGAGAAGCAGAGTTGTCCCCCTTAATAATGAACTTAGACAAGTCCTTACTGTGATGTAGGAGGATGGAAGGTGCCATCTTTGACTTTCTGTTCATAGAACTCTTCTATGGTCATTGTGGGTAAGCTGGGATAGCCTGCACCAAACACTGTCTTCTGAATCATGTCTTTGGTAATGATGAATGGACGGAATGCCTGACAAAGGATAAAAAGAAATAAATTTCAAACTGTCATAAAAATTTTCTAGCCCTTTTTAAAAAAAAAAAAAAGCAAAACAATGCAGAGTTAACCTTAATGCTATCACCAGGCTCTTAACCTATAAGACTGAGATAACCTAATTTTTCATATAGATTCCTTTTGTGAAAGTGAAACTGAGATAAAAAACAAACAAACAAGAGGCCCATGGGCCTTATAGGTCACCTGAGTATCATGTAAAAACTTTCCAACAATTGCATGTTTTAAATCAGAGGCCATGAAATTCACAATTTTGAAAGAGGCACCATTGATTATTATAACTATACACTTAGCATGCTTACTTTGGTTACTTAATACCCAGAAGTAGATCAGAGTAACAAAGAGAAAATTTTCACTTTTACAAGATGTGCACCTATCCCACAGGAACCACTGACCTTGGGGCCACATCTTTCAAAATTTTGGAAATTCTATAAATTTTATTTCATAATGTAATTGATTAATACCAAATTGCATATTTCAAAGCATTAAATTATTTTCAATGTATGTACCCCCCCCCAGTACCTCTGTCCCAGGGGGCCTGGAAATTAACCGTTTTGGAAGAGGCAGCTAATGCAATGTATGTACTAAGATCATTGGCAAAATACCCAGGAGCAAAGGAAAGGATTTTAAAAGAATTCAATCATTTTCACTATATAAACATAAGAGTCCCGCCCTAACATAATTTAATTTCAGTTTATTTCATACTCAGGAGCAGAGAAGAAGTTTTTCAAAGAAATAATTCATTTTCACTATATAATCTATAAAACCCTGCCCTAGCACTAGATTATTTAATGCACAGGAGCAAAGAGGAAGAACTTCTAAGAATTTATGCATTTTCACTATATAATCTAGCCCCACCCTAGCACTAGAGCCCCTGACCCTGATGCCATGAAATTCACAATATTGGAAGAGGCAGTAATTTTTTTTCAACTTAGCTATGCACTTGGTTAGTTTATTTTATGCGCAGGAACAGAGAAGAAGAATTTCAAAGAAATTACGCATTATCACTATATAATCTATATAGCCCCACCCTCGCACTAGAACCCCTGACCCTTGGGCCATGAAATTCACAATTTTAGAAAAGGCAGTCATTTTCAACTGAGCTATGCATTTGATTAGTTTATTTAATACCCAAGACAGAAAAGAAGAATTTCAAAGAAATAATGCATTTTCACTATATAATTTATTTAGCCCCACCCTAGCACTAGAAACCCTGATCCTGGGGCCATGAATTTCATAATTTTGGTAAAGGACTCAATGCTGATAATAGTGATTACAATCATACCAACAGTTGGACTGCTTGATGTCCAGGAGTAAAGAAAAAGTTTTTTTAAAGATTGCACTAATTTTATTGGTTTTAGCCCCACCCACCCCCGGACCCTGGGGGGCAGGGACCATGAAATTCAAAATTTTTGTTCCCCTTCACCCATAGATGCTCTATGCCAAATTTGTTTGAAATTGGTTCAGTGGTTTCAGAGAAGAAGCTGAAAATGTTCGAATGTTAACGCACGACGTACATCGCACGACGAACAAAGACGGACGAAAACAGATAGCAATATGTCACTTGAATTCACTCAGGTGACCTAAAAAGTGAGATCTTCAAGGTTTTATGGCAACAGAGTGTTTTAACTCAGTTTTTAAAAGCAAATTCATGAATTATTATCATTTCTGACAGAATACCTTTCTCTGTTCCTTAGGTTTGTTTTCAGGAGGTTTATCCTCCAAAGCTTGATGTCGCAGGCCTAACATAGTTGTCTCAACTGCAGAATATAATACATTAAGCAATAGAAAAATCTTCACTGCTATGTTAGAAACATGGGATTATGCTTTCATCATAATTTATAGTATATGTGTGTTTTGTTTGTTTGTTTGTTTTTGAAATATCAATTGACTATTTTTTTTTTTACTATTTACTTATAATAATATTTTTCTTCATTAGTCAAAATTGTAAAATCTGGATCCAGAATTTTATTAAATTTCTTCACTTACCCTGGAGAGATTCTAGACTTTCTTTTGAAGTTCCAATCCATTGTTTAATTAAACCCAAGTAGTATTCTCTCTGTAACCAGAATAAACTCAATAAATCTCGCATAGAAAGAGGTATAAGAAAACTGATCAGAGATACAAAATTGGTCATTAATTTGCAGTTCATATTCATTGACAAGGTGCTAAATTCAACTGTTGAATCTCCCCATCTCAATGCGAGAAATTATGAATATCAATACACTGTGAATTATCACTATTAACTTCCACTAGGATTTAGATTTTGTTCATTTCATGGTATGGAAAGACCACAAATTCATGTTACCCCACAGATTTTAAAAATTCTATAGCACAATCACAGGCACTAGTTTCAGTAATAAATTTTTAACATGGGTAAAAAAAATTATTACCGAAACAAGTGCCTGTGAGCACAATATAAAATCCTCCCTTCACCTATAAAATCAAGTCCAATGTACCAACATTTTTTTTTCCTTAAATCACAAAAATTTGGCATCATGAAAGTATGTGATTTACATTACAACATTTAAAATAATCTGCATATTTGAGGTTATATATAGGTAAAGTTATCAAAATAAGTATAGATACAGTTATTTAAAATATACTGAGCCCAAACACAAAAATAATATCACTGGGCTTGAATTTCTTTAACATGGAAAGAATGTAACCTTTATTTCCTCATCTACGTGTTCTTGCTTCATTTTCTCATGGAGTTCTGTCACTTTGGCATCAAGCTCCTTCTTTTCTTTAAAACTTTTGATCTTCTCCTCTCTGGTCTGCATTTGTCCTGCTAGTCCTTGTTGGGGTCTTAAACATGAAATTAAATGTTAAATATCAGTAAAATTAATATGTGTATGGACCCATGTTTTTAAGATAAGAAAACAGTTAAATATCAGATACAATATGTGTAATTAAGTATTTGATTACCCATTAGGACACACAGCTTTTTGCTGACTCTCAGAACTTAGATTAAGAAGCTTCTTATCAATTTTGGCTACTCCATAACTATCACAGTTTCTAAGGAAATCTGTGTAATATGCCTGGAATATAAATATAAACAGATGAAAGTTCTATTATTCTCAATGTTTGAATCAGTAAATCTGGAGTTTAAAAATCTATAATGCAACAAATTTTCACTTTTATTTAGACTTACAATTGCTTCCTTTACTAAACTTCCTCTGTCCTCTATTTTCTTCACAGTTTTCCTCTCTGTGAAATATCCCACAAAGGCAGGCAACAAAAGGTACCTAAAAGTTTAATTTTAACATTAATTTTTCAATTTCATGATACCATGTACTTATATTGTACTGAATCAGAGGGTGACATTTTTATCCATAAATGTATGTTAACTTTGCTCTTAAATCTACAAATGACATGGCAAATCATATTATTTTTATGGTCAAACTGATTTGTGATGTTATTACATGTATATTATATTGATACATCATGCAAATTATTGAAATATGAGATTTAATGTTCATTTTATGGCAAAATTTTTGGTAACTGTTATACACTGATTGTTATCTAATATAAAGTCATACAGTAGATGAAATTCCAATATCATAGCTTCCAAATTTATATTTTAAAAATATGACATTAAATATTATAAAGAGAATATCAAAATAACCACCCCCTTTTCACAATTTTCTAAGCATCCCGATTGTTATCTAATATAATATAATAACCGATTGTTATCTAATATAAAGTCATACAGTAGATGAAATTCCAATATCATAGTTTCCAAATAAATATTATAAAGAGAATATCAAAATAACCACCCCCTTTTCGCAATTTTCTAAGCATCCGAGAATAGAAAATATTGATATAAAGAAAATATCAAAATAACCACCCTCTTTTCACAATTTTCTAAGCATCCGGGGCGGTTAATTAAGAATTGAATTTAAATTTTGAAGATTCATGAGGTTATGAACTACAACGCTTCACGCCAGCATATTTCATGAAGCGCGTTAACGCTTCATGATAAATATGCCGGTGTGAAGCGTTGTAGTTTATATACCTCATGAACCTTCAAATACCTCATGAACCTTCAAAAAATTCAATTCATTTCTTATATTTACATTATTTTTCTGATGACTTGCAATAAAATTACGCCCTTCAATTGTCATTTTGAAAACAAAACAGTGTGCACTATATTTTTTGACTTTTTGACGTCAAGAGCGGTATTATGACGTAACAATGGAGATATTCATGCTTATTTCTGGTACATACCTAATGTAGTTCATGAGAAAATATACTGCATTTTATTTTATGAAGAATCATAGGGGAAATTTATTGGAAATGTAAATATTAGGGATTATACTGTATATCAAATATGTGCATCAATTATTTTAGAATTACTTTATTTCATTTGTTGCCACCTCTTCAATCTCTTCATTACTGCTGAACAGGCAGAGCTCGTTCACCATTCTAATGGCTTTCATTCCAGCTGTTATTCCTGTGATGATTGTTTTCTTTTTAAAAAAAAATAGAAATAGCTAATACATCAGTCATCATTAGTATTTCCAATATTCAAGAATTCTGTGCATCCTATAAGGTATTTCTCTTCGCCTTATAAAAACTCATCATTGACAATATCAACTTCAGTTCCTCTTTAACAAAATACTCTCTGATGCAGCGTCAAAATATCATGTTCGAATCTGATGCAGACATCAAAGAAAACAAAACCTAAACTGAGAAAATTCGAAATAAAGAAGTATTTAAATGTGAACCTGAACATTGTATGAGGATGACGGTTCCTCTGTGCTGTCCAGCTTTTCCCAACAAGACAAAACCGTTTCGTACAAGTCTGGAAGTCTTTCTTCTCCTCCCTCTGCCATTTGCTTAGTCAGAAAGTTTCAGTTACTTAGCCTACTCATTTCTATTTTCAGCACCAACGATTATGAAGTTGGTAGAACTAGTCCTCTTCGTCTACTTGGTTATCAACCAGCACATTTTACTTTCATTACATTGTTTTATTTTTATCAAATACTTAAAACATAAGCAAAAGAAATTTTTTTATTTTTTTCTATTTAGAAGGTAGGGGAATATAATTTTAAGTTTTGGGTTTAATATCAATATCACTGATCAATCCCTTAACCTAGTTTTATACCGTCCCCAAATAAAAACATGGCTAATCAACAGAAAGTCAACTTGGGACGTCTGCTTTTCAAAAGATTACGCCGTGAATTGCAAGAAACAGTGAATTCAAAGGTGAGGTTTATGCATTGTATACTAAGTCATATGTTTTTCATCTGACAAGAATGCCAATCAGCCGTCATTTCTCTTTAAAGTCAGAATTGTACATGTACATGTATCTATTTACAGTCCGAATTATCTCCTATTTTCAATTCTAAATTTTGCTTAGCCACATTGCTTAGGTGAGCGCTGTGGCCCATGGGCCTCTTGTTTTAATAAGTATTAATAGGGATATTACTATTTTATCTTAAATTTGTTTATTCTATGAGTACTGTAGTGTTGCAATGTAGGCCCGTAAATTTAGTTGTGCTCTTGAATATTGTACATTGTCTACAAAATTATATTGAACAGTAATCATAAAATAGTAATAATATAACTCTGGTTTGCTACTCAAAAGCTTGCTCTGAGTACAATCTTTCTAACTTTAAATGAGTCTGTTGAGATAGGATACTCACTGATAAGTTGATGTTAAAGGGATTTCAACAGCCTTGTTTGAAGTCAGCATGCATTTCTTAAATTTATGGACTCTTTAATGACTTTGCTAACAAATTTGACCAAGCATTGGGTCGTATTTGCTCTATACCACCTGTCTGTAAGGCCTTACTGTTATGTACTGAATCGACTAGGTATAGTTGCATCTACTTGATCAATATGTACGGCTCTTGACGAGTGTGGCTGGTCAACATGGGATACTTACTCTTCCCAGGGCGCCTGATCCCACATGCCCTCTTCACATATTTGTATTTTTTATAGATTTTTTTTTAGATTGATTACTGTTCATTATCTTTATATTTTACATTTTGCAGGAGAAATTAGCTGATGTACCTACATTTCGATACATAGTGAGCCAGTTTAGAGAACACCAAGTAACAAGTCAGAAGTTATGTAAGGGACAGAATGAAGTGATGATGGTAGGACAGACCTATCTTTGTATGCTGGAGAGTCTGCGAAAATCAGAGGTAAAAAATAATGATAAATTGTGTATTGTGTATATCCAGTCAAATGGATTGTCAATAAACAATAAAATATTCACTGAAATATTTTTGTGCTGTATGCAATGAAAAAAAAGAAATATTAAAGTTTGGAAATTTCTACATTTAATATATTTTTTTCAGGAATTAGCACAGAGATACAAAACTACAGAGAGAACTGTTGAAGAGAGTGCCAACCTAGTAGGACTTACAACACCTACATCTCAATCTGTGGACAATAAATAAGCAGAACAGTATTGGGGGGTGTTAATTAGTACATGTATTTCTTGTTAAAGACTTGAATATTATAACTTTTTCCCCACATACACTGGCTGTATCGTGTAAAGTAGCATGTATAAGCGATGTCATCTTTACACTCTTCTTCCCAAGATTGATGGTTAATTTATAAAATAAAAATGTGAATAGAATATTGATAGAGTATTTAATTATTCATTGTTTATGTTATGCCCTGCTTATTTGTGTCTAAATATGTATAGCATACTTGAAAAATTCAATAATTTAATTTTATGAATAATTTTAAAAAAAATAATTTTGTTTTGCACATTTTTATATGTAGGCATTGCTCTGTACATGTTCATTCTTGGTTAGGAGCTAGTATTAATTTGATACTTCAAATTACCAGGGGATACTTTATTTTTGAGGTTTGATGATTCTGGTCAAGATTACATTTATGTACAAAAACATGAATTCATTGCAAGAGATATAGTTTCTGAAATTTGATCGGAACTTCAAATCATACTTTAAAATGTTCTTGCCTGTGAAGAAGTATAGGCTGCATGACTGGATTTCTGCCCAGATATACTAGTAAGTGGTTGGAGCACTTATAACTTGTTATAAAGAGGTCCTAGTGTAGCTATTGAATCCTGATCTCTTTGCTGCATTTTTTCTCTCCCATATCACATTTGGTGCCATGCCCTGTGGATGATGGATAAAATATCTACCATGGAAAGGGTGGGCTGGTGTCTTCGTGGGGCAAAGACATTCAAGGAGGGAAGAATGTAGCAGTCAAATGGGACAAATTGTTGCATAGCCAGATGCTCAGTTGGTACAGCACCTGACTGGAGATTAAGGAGGTCTACATGTAGGTTCAAATCTAGTCTGCTGCATTTTTTCTCTTCTCCCATATTATATGTAATGACCTGGGGGATGGGTAAGGATATACATGGGGGACCTGGGTTTAAATTACAGTTTTATCCACTATGTCTTCATGGGGCCAAAGAAGGTTAAGGAGGGAGGAATGCATGTGGCTAGACGGACAAGTTCTATCACTACAGACCAGATAGCTCAGTTGGTTGAACACCTGACTGGAGATTCAAGGGGACTTTGTTCAAATTTTGGTTTTGACCACTGTGTCTTTGTGGGCTGAAGACACCTGGGTAAAGAGGGGGGAGAGTGGCTGTCACTTATAGAGACCAGATAGCTCACTTGATAGCACCTGACTGGAGATTCAGGAGACCCTGAAGTTCAAACATTGGTTTGTCCACTGTATTTTTTTCTCCTCTCCCCTTACATTTGGTGCTGTGACCAGGATGTGACAGATGAAAGATCTGCCAAGGTAGAGACTCGGTTTGTTAACTTATTTAGTCTTCAGGTGCAGGAGACATCTTTATAGGATGCTATAAGGGTCGAGGATTGAATTAAATTGGCAGTCAGATTGGTTTGCTTGCCTGTGGTCATATAGTTCAGTTTGTAGAGCACCTGACAGGAGATTCAGGGAATCTGGTTCGAATCCTGGTCTGGCCTGCAGGGTTTTTCTTCTCTCTTGTTACAGTGTGCTGTACGTGCATGACCATGCACAGTGCATGCAGTCCCCTATAGACTTTCAGGTGAAAGTCCTGCCAAGTACACATAATTACTTGGGATATGTATCTAAGAGGGTGTAGAAAGTTAAATGAGAGAGGAATGTAACAGGTAATGGTTTGGACAGTTAGTGGATATCTGCCTGGATGCTCATTCGGTAGAGCACCTTACAAATAATACAGGGGTTTCTGGTTTAATTCCCGGTCCAGTCATACATGAAAGACCCACAAAATATTTTTTTTTATAATTTTAGTGTCTTTATCGTGAATTATATACAAATAATCTTTATAAAGGCAATAAAACATTAAAACCATTAACAAAAGCTATTTTTAATTCTTTGGGGGTATTTAGTCAAACCTTTCCACTGTAATCATTATCATTTACAAGCTTTGCATAAGACTCGAATTTCTTTATTATAAGCGCACAAGTGACCAAGACAATTAAAAATGGAGGCAAAACATTGACGAAACTGAAGCAAAAATATTTTGTTTAACTGGGCTCAGTGTTAATACATTCTTAGTAAAAATGCCGCTTGGTAATAAGCCAACGTGTGAATTATGTAAAGCTACAAACTCTACAATGTGGAGAAAAGGTATCAATGGCGAAGTCATCTGCAACTCTTGTTCATTGAAACAAAGCTGTCCTGGAGGCGAAAAGGATTCCAACGACAGCAATGGTAGCATTCCAGAAAGACCTAAAAGTAATGGTAACCTCGCCGGTCCTGTACTGAGAAAGAGTGCTAGAATCAAACCCACTAAGCACAAATACATTAGTGCAGCCAAAGCACTAGCAACCAAGGGGAAAAGCAGAAGAATAGTTTTTAAGAAGAGTGTAAATATAATTTTTAAAACCTAATTTTATTAAAATCACTTGAAAAATGAAAACAACAATGTTTACATGTATCAGTTAATTTTCCTGTACTTGATTAAGGGGGTATGGGATAAATAAATGAACAAAAGTCAAAAAAGTTATCATTAACCTGTTAATGAGAATTTTGTTCAAATGGCATAATAGTGTATTTGTTTTGCAGTATAGACCTATTAGCCCCTTCACAGTATCTGCAGCACTTCTCTTTTGCAGGGCAAAAGAATAACGTTTGGCGAAGTTTTTGTTGAGAGATAATTAAATGACGTAAATTTAACAATTACTTTTATGTCATATTTCACCAAACTATATCACTTTGCCCTGCAAAAGAGCAGTACTGCAGTTACTGTGAAACTGTCTATTGTCAATTCAGTAAATCTTCTTTTTATTCAGCAACCAATCAAAGCTCCTACTGCGGTATCAACCATTGTATCAGGTGAAAGTGTATTTTACGATGTAAGTAAAAAAATATTTTATTTTCTTTAAAACTGAACATGATTCATAAAGCACTTTGTCCGCCATATTCAATTATTCACTTGCTATATTTGAGAGCCTCTATACAAAGCCACTCAAAGACAAAGGAATATAAATTTGACCATGATTCATTGTACCTTATTCTCTAATTAGACGTTGAAAGCTTGTTCATTAAAACAAACCATCAATCTCTCGATTATCGTCGGAAACCCACGGGTGATCTCGTCTTTACTTATCACCCGTGGGCAAATTGGCTGAAATATCACCATAAAATATGCTAATTTGTTGTTTTTGTCAACCAATCAGAAAGTTGGAACTCTTCAATTTTGAAAAATATGTTTATGACTTTGCTATTTATGGTAAACATTTTGACGCTCGTTAAAACGTGCGAAGTTTGATTTAAAACAATGAAAGTCAATTCATACAGATCACTGACATTAATATCCGTCAGATATTATATAGGAGTACGTCCTTCTAATTGCAAAATGCACCGGTGAGTGGATTTATCAACTGTGTTAACCACGGAATGAGTATATCATATTTTTGACAATGCCGAACATGCATACGTAATGTGAACTGTAATTTGTTGTTAAGCATCGCGATTCTGTGAAGCGACCAATCAAATGGCTCATGCATATTTAATTACATATGACAATTTTTCTGCAAGTTTGCCCACGGGTGATAAGTAAAGACGAGATCACCCGTGGGTTTCCGACGATGCCTCTCGATATAGAATAAATGTACATGACTTTGTGTGTTTTGTTGAAAATTCACAGTTTCCAGTAGCCTTAGGTAGCTGGCATAAGTTTCACAACACTGTTAAAATAATACTTTGGCTGATCTAAAAATGAGCTGCTTGAAATCATGTATTTAATACACAGAACCGTTTTATTTGTTCGGCAGGGTATGTACTATCAGTCGGGTGATATTGTTTCCCTTGTTGACCATGATGGATCCTTGTTTTACGCTCAAATCAGAGGATTCATGCAGGATCAATATAACGAGAAGAGTGTGGTGTTGTCATGGTTACTACCAACACAAAACAGCCCCAAAGTAGGATTTGACCCTTCAACTTACATACTGGGTAAGTTTTCAGACTTTGGAATATAATGAATACATGTACATTTACTGTAAACATACGTACTACATAAAATTAACATGCACAAAATTTTGGGGCAATCTTTTTACATTGGTTAGGACTATCATAAATAAGCAGATATGAGTATAGAAAATGATAAGTATTAATTTTAATAAATAATCTTTTACCATATACATAAATTAAAAGATCTGAAGCAAAGGGGAAGGCCCTTAAATACGGTAAACTTCATGTAGGTACAATACGTGTAACAGTATGAAGTACATGTATTGCATTTATAGTTATAATATGGATGATTGTACAGGAAAAAAATTGGTTATAAATAAAATATTGCAGTTAAGAAAATTTATTTCAAATGCTCTTTTTACAGGTCCAGAAGAAGATCTTCCGCGCAAGATGGAGTACATAGAGTTTGTGTGCCACGCTCCGTCAGATTATTACAAATGTCGCACCGGCCCCTATCTCACTATATCTCGAGAGCCAGAACTGTGCTTTATATGGACAACAATGGGAGAAAAAATAACCCCCGTGCCCAGTACCAGTGAAAAGTTTGGAATGAGAGATTCCATGAGTTCCAAGTCTTCAGGAAGCAAATTCAGTAAAGAAGAAAAGAGAGAAAAGGGACATAAAAAGCAAGATAAAGAAAAGACAATCCCTGTGGAAGTCAAGAAAGAGATCATTGTGGAGGATTCTTGAACAAGGAATCAATTCTTTATAGAAATTCCAGGGCATTTGTAAACAAAGAAAATCATGTAATGATAATAGTCAATGATTTATTGAAAAGTAAAATGCACTAAAATAGGAATGTCTATGTGTTAAAATGTTACTGTTTTTCTTGTAAAATAAATATTCCATGACATCTGAATTTTCATTGTATTAGGCATCACCAAACCTTTATGAACTTCATGTTCATATACTATATGTAACACATATTACATATCATTCAAAGAAAACTGAAGCCCTTTGGGAAAGAACCCCCTACTCAGAAATTTCAAAATCTTGGAGGGGCATCCTTTCTCATAACAATAATCTACATAATTGGGAGCAGAGATGATCATCAAACGGTATATTTTCATAATATGATCATTAGAGCCCTAGCTGTCCTAACAACAGATCCACAAATTTCACAATACATGTATTAGAAGGTGCATCTTTGCATGTTAACCATGCTCTTACTTTGTTGTGCTGAAAACTTGGGAGCAGATTACATGTTCAATGAATAAATGTATATTCACTGCTGTAAATGATCAATAGAACCCCACTAAAACAACAGAACCACTATCCTAAGTGTTTGATATATCTTCATCAGTCTATAGATTTGGGGTTGAAGTAATTGTGACCTGTTCCAGTCACATGTTAATTGTTAAAAAAAAATTTAAGAATTATTTCTAATAGATTTCTTGAAGGACTGACCAATTTTCCCAGCAGTCTTGTGGCCCTGGAAGTCTGGCTAATTAGTATCAAAATGTTCCTTAGGGCTATTCCAGAAAAAAATGTAGGGGGGGGGTTGAAAGGAACTTTTATTTTTACCCCACCACCAATACATTTTTAATTGCTTTCTCCGCCACCGCCCATCAAAATAAAAATAATTTTAATACAACCACCCATCTAGAATTTAAAATATTTTTTTTATGAATTGTGTTCCAAGTTATCTATATTCAAAAATAAAATTTTATGTACCGGTACTTTTTTCTAGTATATTTCGAAGACACTACCCGACTTGCTTCGGATGCTGAATCCGACCTATATTTTCATTCCCAAGTAACTATAAGCCCTGCCTGAACCAAACTTGCATGGATGATGCATCTATGGATGGACACTACTAGACTTGCTTCGGATGCTGGATCTGACCTACATTTTTATTCCCTAGTAACTATAAGCCCTACCTGAACCAAACGGATCAAATTTTATACACATACAAATTTTCATGTTGCTTTATTAATATATCCTCGGCGGGACATTCATGTCCTATGGACATATTTTTAGTTTTCTTTCTTTTTTTTAGAGGGGTTGGGGGGGGGTGCACTTAAGTTATGTAGGGCATTATCTATTTAGTGGAAATGTGAAAAAAAAATACCAAGTCTAAATCCCACCTAACAGCTACAGGCTATTGTTTCTGAAATATATATTTTTTAAGTTATTTCAAATGAATTAATTGTAATAATGGGTTAAATGTTAAAAACACATATTACAACTGTATAGGACGAGAGTTTTTTTTTTAAATAAAAAAGTGCAACCACCCATCTAAAAATATAACAGATGAGGACAACCACCCATGCAAATTTAATTGCTCCAGTCCCCATTACCATACAAAAATATATGAAGTGCCTTCCAACCCTCCCATACATTTTTTTCTGCAATAACCCTTACCAAGAGGCCACAGGTTTCAATATTAAGGAGGAAACAATATTGTTCATCATATCTTTGTTCTTAATAGTTTGTCTGCTAAACATGCATTGCATTGGAGAGAATTTTTAAAAGAGAATTAATGCATTTTCAGTGCTAAGAGCCTAAAATCTATACTGTCCCATCCTAACCCCATATGCCCCTGACTATGGGAGCATGAACTTTATATTTTTTGTAGAGGGCTCAATGCTTATCAGGAGTCCAGGAGCAAGGAGTACAGAAGATTTTTGAATTGTTGAGTAGATAAGATACAATCTATATGTATTATTTGTTGATGTACTTTGAGCTTGTATGCCTATGAGGGAAAGTTTTCTGACCACTTTGCATCTGCAGAGAAAACACTTCAGTAACTTCAATATATATAAAAAGCCAACCTTCAACTTTTTATTTCAATCAAACATAAAAGCCAGACATTTCAAATGCATGAAACATGAATATTGGAGATTCACATATGTATACATACATATATAATCATGAGAACTTTTTAAAAGACAAAACATTTTGCTTAAATGAATTTCATACACAACAAAATCACCCCTAACCAAATAAGCAAAACCAAAAAGAATTTAAAGAAAAAAGCTAGATCACAATTAGGCTAGAATGCCAGCAAATCAAATGCAAAAACGCCACTCATTAAACAAAATAAGAATACTACTCAGATTTAATAGATAATGAAAAAAAAACTATGTTGAGATTAACAAGAATCAAACAGAAGTGAGGAAAAAAAAACCTATAAATTGGTTTTACAGAAAGTGGAAAAACAAAACCAACTATGGCACAATTACTTGCATACTTTTCAATTTCATTGTGATATCATATTACATGAAATCTAATACTATCATCTAATTTTACCTAAATGTGCATTTAATTACTAGTAATTATGCATGTACTTATTACATAAACAAAGAACAGTGTACCGCTTAGAATAAAAATGAAAATGATATCTGCATGCACACTTTCCCACACCTGTGTTTCAAAGAAAAATTCAGACAGAAATCCATCTTTATCCAAAACTATAGAGATGACCAGGGGTTTCTATATCTGTCAAATTGTTTTATCCTGTTTCCTTTGTTTTCATATTTTTGTACATGTAAATCTACAGTGATCTAAAGTGCAATCTAATTCAATAAGGTTTTTCATTTTTAAACTTCTACAATTTGATTTTCATTTCATCTGAAAAGAATCTAACAAAAAAATAGAGTCCAACGCATGTAAAAAATACATTATAAGTCAAGTCTAGAAAAAAAAAAATCAATGCATTTGCATCGTGGCTGCAAACAATGCCTTTGGTGAGAAGTAATAGTTTCCAACATATTACAGGCATCGTAAGCAATTGAAAATGATACAATTTGGCACCTGGATATTACATTTAAAACAAAGTATCCCATGATGAAATTATTATGAGGTAAAATCCTGTTGTTGATACATGAAATACACAACACGAATATTTGAAATGCTTATATAGTATAAACAATACTGATATGCACATTAAATGACATTCTGGCTAAATCAGTAATTTAATAATATCATTCATTGTCTGCTATTTTCATAATACTTTGTGACTAATTTCTGATATCTGAAATTCACAACTAATATTTGGCAGTTAAATCAGAACACCATTACAATATTCCAAAATATATTTCCTCACTAAAAAACTCCTCAAATAATTACAATACTCTAAAAAACTTGTGTACCACACAAGAGATATAATCAATAAATGCAAAGCACATTTTTTCAAGTACAGTTTATAAATCAGATCTTCTAAAATCTCAGATCAACTCTTGAGATTCTTTACATCAGAATAAATTTTATTATCTGAGAGTTTTATTAACCAAAGAAAAGCACACTGAAACTTATAGTTGAGTATGCATAGCCACCATTTCACCTTAATACAAATAAAGCACAGCATCAACTTCATTCAAAATTTTGATTTTAAAAATCAAACTACTCTATAAGTGTTCCATTTGTCCTTTTTCATTTGCTATCAATTTGTACTAATTTAAATTCCCCCAAACCAAGCTATTTCAGTGTAATGCTTTTATGTCTGAATTTGCCCACTGACAATAGAGGCAATAATGACAAAAATAAAACAGGGCTAAAATTCCGCTATATATAGTGAATTTTAAAAAAAAATTCATACTGCATATTCAAAAATAAACTTTGATATTTAATGTATTCTTAGATCAAGGGTTTTTAAAGCACTTCTCGATGTCCATATTTGGTTAATTGGGTAGTATCACATAACATGGGGTTTATCTAGTCCTAGCGGTCATCTAGTCCTGGCATCGGGAATTGACTGGCGAATTCTGTAACCTCTGCTCGTACCCTGTCAATCTGAGCTTGAAGGTCTTCATTGGCTATCACTACATGTCTGAACTCCTTCAAGGTCTCTGTTCAGGAAAAGAAGTCAATTTATTTTTCAATCTGTTCATCTTTTTATGCAAAAGAATCATAATGTGTTAAATTACTGTAAACAATTTTTTTATGTAGAGTCTCAATTCCAGTTTTAATTGTTGAATGAAGCTGAGAAAATTATACCGTAATGAAATTAACCTTAAATAAATAATAAAATATAGAATATCAAATTCCAAACAGACTTTAATAAAAATAAATTTTTATCAATCACATAAAACTACTAGAAAGAAAATAAATGAAATGATATGTGGTACATACCATAATATCAGTGCACCGTGCTATATATTAACCCCTGGTATAAAAAATAACACTTACTTGAATACTTCTTGGCATTGATTCCAATTTGAACTCCATGGTCTAAGAATTCTACAATCTTCTCGAAGTCCTTTTCTTTCATTCCACGTGAAGTCATAGCTGGTGCACCTAGTGAGCAAAATCAAAATTTACTGCAAAGTACATATTAAAATAAATTAAAATAAGAACACTTCGCAGCTAGGATTTATAAGGCTGTCCGTAAAATATAAAACAGGTCAAACTGAAGTAACTTCTCTGAACTACCTAGATATGACGTCATAATAGAATAAGACGTCAAGTCACTGGATACTTGAGCTGACATGACGGGAAAAGTGTCATAATTTTTAAATTCCTTTTACATGACAGGTAGATTTTTTTGGCGTTGTTGTTTAATTCAATGGTCGGGATTGTTGTTTTTAAGCTTCACTGACTGTTATGATATTGAACATTTGAAATTTAGGTACCGGTATTCCTATTCCTTTCAATTGTTCGTTATGCACATCTTCAAACAATAGCAAAAAACAGAACGTGAAACGCTCCCCCTATCAAGTCAAAAGACATATATAGTCAGAATTTACAAATCATGTTTATATTTGACTGGCACAAGTGATTAACAAGGATAAATTAAAGATATTCTTTGTGAATCTACAAGAGAAGCATGTCTTCTAACTGAATTATGCTGGGGGATTGCATGTAGTTTATCAGTTTTTGTATAAATGGCGATAGAGTGGAAAATATCCTTTCTTATGTTGGTAAGTTGAGTTTTTCTTAAAATGTTTTCTTAGGAAGTAAAAATAAGATCTGCCCCCCTCACTTTGTACCAGAGGTGCCGGTGAATTATCTATGTAACGAACTTTTCACAAAAAAATTTGTTTTGCACTTGTGCCAATGTGATTTTTGTTCAACATCTAAGAATATCATAAATGCCCATCACGTGAACAACAAAGTCATGTGACATCACAAAAATCCTTTATTATGTTACCTGATTAAACTCTTATCACAAGTTGACTACAAATTCAAACAAGGATTACATATTGAAATTAAAATCTAGCTTTTTAGATTTTTATGCATTTTATTCCTTCGACAGCCTTATCATAACTGCATTATCAAAATTTCCTTGTTAATAGTGCTGATTAAACATATAATTCATTGTTATCTCCCTGGTATGAAGAATAATTACTGTAAAAGTGGAAACTTTGATTACATATGAAATCAATGAAGAATGAGTAGAAAAGTTTTCAAGTGTCAACTTTCTCATTCTTGTTACTGTATACAGGGTTATTTTCGCCCCATTTTATTTTCACCCTTTCACACTTGCGGACAATTTTGCCCCATTTTAAATTCGCCCTGTCAAAGTTTTATTTAAGTATTTATGCTCTACTATATGAATTCGTCCTGTTTTAAATTCGCCCAAATGAGGCTAGAACGAAAGGGGCGAAAATAAACCGGGGCAAAAATTTCCCTGTATACAGTAATACAGTAGTGTTCAAACTTTCAACCCTTCAATCTGTCAATTCATCTGTATTACCCTGTTTACAGTATTTACCAATTCTGAGTCCTCCTGGAGTCATGGGGCTCTTGTCTCCAGCACAGGTGTTTTTGTTGACAGAAATCTCACACAGTTCCAGGATCCGCTCCACTCGAGCACCATCCGTTCCCTTAGACTTTAGATCCACCAGCACCAAGTGATTATCAGTACCCCCTGTTTAAATCAGTCACATCATAAATGTATGAAAATGTATCAGCAGTGTTCAGTAGAAGACAGATCTGAATTAATATTTTGCGGTCCTATGCTCCCTTAAGAACAAACAGGAATAAGTAAGTGTATATTTACCCCAAGTTTTACACAATTAAGATAAAATTTACTGGATATATCTATACAAACCAGAAACAACATTATATCCTTTGTCAAGCAAGGCTTTAGCCATCACTTTGGCATTCTTTAAGACCTGTTGTTGATATTCTCTGAATTCTGGGGACTTTGCCTACAATTATTTTATAAACATGTTTACATTTTATCCAAAAGAGAATTTAACAGCTGTTTTCAAAGAGAACACTTTCAAAACATTGCAAATTATTCAAATATCCAGTGCAATTTCTTTAAGAATTAAAATCATCAAATATACAGGATGCATCCAATGCCATTTGAAATCTTTTATAGTGGTCAAATAAACTTGTATGATATATGTATATGTTCTTTTTGATTGTGTTCAACATAATATTTTATTGTATACACTATTCAAGACAGGAGTCAGTACAAATATTTTATTGCTTTTAAAGTCAATGTACTCCCAATTAACATCATGTATAAGAAATCAAAATCTTATATCAGACTTTTTTCAGTGTAATATAGGTACAAGACAGGGTTGTATGTTAAGTCCTTTATTATTTATCATGTTTATTGGGGAACTTACAGAATTATTAGAATCAATGGAATGTAAAGGCATATATATTGATGAGACATATCCTAATATTATGCAGTTACTTTTTGCTGATGATGTAGTTAACTTTGCAGATACTGTTATCAACTTACAAAATCAAATTAAAGCGTTAGAAAAATTTTGCTACAAATATGGCATGAAAATTAATTTACAAAAATCAAAGATCATGGTGTTTAGACGTGGGGGTATAACAAAAAGTACAGAGAAATGGTTTTTTGATGGAAGAGAAATTGAAATTGTATCATTTTACAAATACCTAGGGTTATATTTTACAAGTACAATGTCATGGGAATTGACAAAGAAGTCTCTGTGTGTGTCAGCAGAAAAAGCATTGTTTATTGTATATAAATTTATGAAGATGTACAATGCATCATATAAACAAATCTTTTGCATTTTTGATAGAATGATTGTACCTATTTTGACTTATGGTGCTGAAATATGGGGGTATGAGTTATCTAAATGTATTGAATGTATACATACAAAGTTTTGTAGAAGAGTTTTAAGACTAAAGAACAATACACCTGAAATAGTTGTACTAGGAGAATTAGGGAGATATCCTCTTATGGTACAGTACTTTAAGAAATTTATTGCATATTGGTTAAAGATACTTTGTATGGAAGATGATAGATACCCAAAAAGATGTTACTTATTATTACTTCAGTTAAATAATGTAGGTAGAATTAGAGGTAACTGGGCATCAGAGGTGAAGTCAATGTTATTTAGATATGGATTCCACTATGTATGGATTTATCAAGGTGTAGGGGATAATGTATTATTTTTAAAAGAGTTTGTACAAAGAGTCCAGGATAACTATATGCAAGAATGGCACTCCTCATTGAGCTCTTATAGTAAATTGGATTTTTATTGTAAATTCAAAATTCTTTTTGAACCAGAAAGGTATCTAGATGTTATAAACAATGTATCTTTTAGAGAATCACTTTGTAAATTAAGAACCTCTAGTCATTGTTTGGAAATTGAACATGGTCGATTTAAAGGTATTCCTAGAGAAAATAGGTTTTGTCTCTTCTGTCAAATAGCAAATAAAAATTTTATTGAAAATGAAAGTCACTTTGTAGAAAATTGTGAATTATATATGGATATTAGAGTAAACTGTAATATTTTGAAACACTTAAGATTTTATAAAAACACTGTGAATATGATTATATATGGAAATGATGCAGTGTTAAATGATATGGCAAAATTTTCTTTTTTAGCTTTTAAAGAGAGGAAAAAGTTCATTGAGAATTTAATACGTGATAATATATAAGCATAGTTCATTTTTTTTTTTTCTTTTCCATAATGTATATGTAAAGCCTGATCTGAAATTGTAAATCTTACATTGTAAAACATGATTGTACTTTGGGCCGGTGGCCTGCAATACTTAATACAATAAATATCTTGAATCTTGAATCTTGTATATGTTCTGCCTACCTGTTTGAGGGCCACAGCCAGTGCCCCTATCTGGTGCTCGTGGGGCCCTCCCTGTAGGGCAGGGAACACAGCATTGTTGATCTTCTTCTCCAAATCATACATGATGTCATTTCCTTTCTTATCCACACCTTTTTTGCCTTTGCGGAAAAATATCATTCCAGACCTGTAAAAATAGCAGATAAATTATGTAAATCCACATGAAACTCAACAGGAAGCTAAACAAATAAATAGGGTCTTTATTTCTCAAGTAAATAATATAATTAATTACTGTAAACCAACTTTTATTCGAGTGCAAGAAATTTTTGTTTGCAGTCCTTGTCATCACAAATATTTCTTGCCAGGAACCAGTCCTTAAAGTCTCTGTGTCTATTAACAACAGATAAAAAAAGCTTGATCGCAAAATAAATTGTTGCAAACTAGTTTAATCCCAGTTAATAGTGAAATAAAGTCAACATGAATAAAAGTTGGTTTACAGTATTTTAGGCAATTTTTTCTCTGCAACTCATTTTTGTCCAAAAAATATATATGCACAAAAATTGTGCACTTCAATTCACTGCATGATTTTGTACTCTTAGTGAATAGCTAGTTATACCTTGGTCCTCTCAGCGTTTTGTGAGTTGTGGATGTTACAACATCAGCATAATCAAAAGGACTAGGAATAACATCGGCCGCCACCAGCCCTGATACGTGTGCCATATCTGCCAACATGTAGGCATTCACCTCATCACAAATCTGGGGAAAAATAACCATGTAAAATTTATCAAGGTACTCCCTTCGAGAAATTTCTGTAGAATACATTATAAAATTAAGCCTTATTTTGAAATTCAAATATACAAGAGTATTTGCTTCAACAGTATTTTGCTTTAAAAATCTGTTCAAGGGCAATAACTCTGTCTATGTCAGCCATTTATCTTCATCTACTCAATTTTATATATCACAATGAAAAGATCTAAGATATATAAAAATTCAAACATGCTGATGGACTATAATACAAGATTATCTCATTTGACAACATCCTTTTGTCTACTTTATTATGTTTTATTATGTTCCATGAAATATTTGTTCATTTGTTAAAAAATTCAATAGTTCCTAGAAATCAGGGACTTAGAATCAATCCATTGTCTGTGTTTTATGAATTTTTTTACAGCAATTTATCTTCCTACTTCTCTGTAAGCTTTATAGTCCAGCAATCTAGAGTAGGCTGTGGTTCCAGCGATAATCAGCTTTGGGCGGAATAGATGAGCAGTATCCCTGAGTTTGTCGTAGTCAATGTAACCAGTTTGGGGCTGCACAGACAAAATGACATGTATGAGAGAATATGCATTTCAAGATGTTTTTCAGATTTTATAGTGCAATGTCAAAATATCATAGCAATTGATTAGAACCATTATATTGAAAGGTAGCAAGATTTATTCTTAATATCCAGAGTTTGGACTTACATTAAGTCTGTATGGCATGGATTCGAAGAATAGTGAGGTAGCTGAAATCCTTTTCGTGTCGGTCATGAATCCATGGGTCAAACTAAGAGAACAAACCAATATACATAAAGGTGGTAAATTAATTAAGGTTCAATGACCCTTTGATAAGAAAGACAACTCTCACAAGAATAAATTAATATGCCATCAAATATCATCTGCTACACTTATTTTGATACTAAAATCAAGAATATGGTGTCTTTTAAGAAAATCTTGAGATTTCATTTACATTAACGGTGAAGAATATTTTAATATCTAGAGAAGGTAGCTAGGTGACATGGGCTATATGTAAAGAAAATTCTATTTTTTTTGAAAAAAAATGTTTTAAAATGTATCCCAGAAAGACTTACTGTCCACCGTCAGGTAGATCCAGACCCATGATTCTGTCGTGCGGCTTCAGTAGGGCAGTGAAGGCCTCGAAGTTGGCTGGACTCCCGGAGTAGGGCTGGACATTGACCCCCCACAGGTGAGGATCCAGCCGGAACGCCTCCAGAGCTCTCGTCTGACAGAGACTCTCTATCTTATCAATAAATAAATTCCCTCCATAGTACCTACAACACAAAATATCACAATTTATCATTCATGTGATTCTTAAACCATTTCTTAAATCTGTAATATTAGTTAAAATTAATTAAAGGCGAAGGACAAATGAGTAAGAAAAAATGGACAGAAATTCATGAGTGGCAGTTTTTATACTTTAAAAGGAGTAAAATATCATAATTTAAATCAAAATAAAGCTTTTAAATTTAAATGGAAAAGTTTTAGCTTATTAATTTATGGAGACTTACCTAGCACCAGGATAACCTTCAGAGTATTTGTTTGTCAGACAAGATCCTAAAGCCTCTATGACAGCTCGACTTGCGAAGTTCTAAAATCAAACAGTTACACACCTTTGTATTTTTAGGCTTCATCATATCATATATCAGATGTAAATATCTAGAGATTTACAAGAATCTTTTAGCTTATATATTTAATTACATGTATCATAATTTGTGGACTAGGCAGCCCATAGCATACATGTAAGACTTTTAGTTCAACTTAATATGATATTTTACTGATTGTGTAAATAGAATTTTATGCCTGATGTTTTTGTTAGGTTTATTTTTAGGATCTCCCAGAGTTCATAGGAAAATTGTGGTTGGATATGATTTTCTACCCAACAAGTTACCGTAACTATATGTGTTTTCTGTCCTTGATGCCTTTGTCAGGGGATTAAAACACACAAAGAGTTGGATAAAAATCATATCTATAAACACAAACCATGGAAGATTCTTATGATTTACACACATTTACATTCACATATTTACACTGTTTGTATATATGAAAATTCACAGTATTTGTCTAAAAATAATCGATTTTGCTCAAAAACCATGGATATGAAAAGTGAAAACAATGTCCTAGCTATGAGTTCTATCCACTCTATACAGGAATAATCATGTGAAAATTTGTAATAAACTCCAAGTAATCACTAGGTATAAAGGTAAATTAATTAAAGTTTCAAAATTCACTTCAGGAAATGAAACAAGGAAGTACAGGAGCATTTATTCTACTTCCTGTAAATGATCTTTAAAATTTACAAAGGCATTCATATTTTGTAAATACCAAAGATCAGACTAACAGAATTTTACAGTGTGACAAATGTGTGTCACACAGAAAAAAACAATTAATTTAAAGAAAATGCAATTAAATTGACTCAAAATATATACACTACAAATACAATGTACCATATGTGCAGCATATGTATTTTGTAGAATGTTTTTTTATTAAGATGAGGCTGGCTTAGATGTTTTTTACACATTGTTTTTCTCTCAAATTATATTCAGGAGATTGAGTTACTTTTTGAATTTTTTAGCTTCTAAAAATATCAGCGGTATACAGCAGCTACTGTGAGATTTACAAGACATGTTTTTCCAATCTTTTAATTAGCTTACAATTTAGATAATCCATGGGCCAGGCATCTTAGTAGCATAAATACAACCCAGACATTTATTTCAAATGATGCACTACTTAATGTAACAGGTTGTTGTGCTCTTGAGTAAGTTAATTTTTTTTTTACCTAATTCATCTTCTACTAGTACTTCTCAGTGATTTTCCTAAAAATTATATCAAACCTTGAAAACTTTGGACTTTAAAAGCTAAACCTATTTGCATTGGCATACACACTGCTAAAAATATAAATTTGAAAACATTATTTATAAGGTCTACAGGGTTATCCGAAGACCCTTTGGCCAGGGAATTCCCCGCCTAAAATGAAATAACCCCTGGTTAACACAATATTCCCAGTCAACCCTCAGTCTAAGGAGGAATCGAAGTCCTTTCTATTTTTATATGTCCCCTGCTATTTTGATTCCTAGGGACAACCCTGTGATCTATAAATATCCTGAAAAAGCTGTAGCCTAGTACACACCTCTGAAGCGATCAGTTCCAGACCATGAAGCTGTCTCTTTTTCTCCTGTTTTATGATGGCCATCACCTCAGGGTCATCCTCTTCAAGGCTCTCTCTCCCAGTCCACACGGACCGCAAGGCTTGCCTGGACACAACTCTTCTAGACAGCATCTACAAAAACAAGGTTCTATAATACTAGTACATTTATTTGATAACAAAAATATATATATATTTTTTTATTTGGTGAAGCAATATATCTTTGATTCCAAATTATTTTTTGTTGTTCCCAGATTTAGAAAAAGCACGGGGATATTAAATCTCTGGTTTGTCTGTCCGTCTGCCATTCTGTTACAAGAACTTACACATAATCATTTGTACATATGTGATATAAATAAGGAATTTCACAAGTGCATTTAATATTTGTACCTATGAGAAGAGCTTTCCAAATGTACTCCACGATTTTTTATCTGAAAACATTCATCTTAAAGCTCGACCCACCAACCAAATTTCTGACATTGGTAATAACTTTTATGCTATACTTTTTTTACCTCATGTCCTTTGACCTACTTTACACAAAAAAGTTTTATCACTGCAATAAAATTAAAGAGACAGGGCTAATTTGCATGATATATGACCATGATGACAAGACCTTTCAGAATGTAGTATGATTTTTTTTATCCCATCATGATGACCTTGAAGTTTTATTTAGTTGCTTAAAACTTTAATTTTGTTCATCATATTCATAACTAAACTTCAAGAGTAAGAATTGAGTATTTTTCCAATTTCATATATTACGAACTCAAGTGTTCAATATCTTATTTTTTATATTTGTTGTGTATCAACATGTGTTTAATTATTTTTTTTAAACATGTTTTATTAGGTCAAATCTTGCTCTGTCACAATATTATTTTATTTTATTATTTTGTTATTCTATAGTATTTATTTTATGCTCCCACAATTTGAAATTCAGGATCATCATGATCATACACTACAGACTTGTTCTTTCCAAATTCTGTCTTTAATTTGTGAAGTATATATACATATATTCAAGAAATTTGTACAAACACATGACATACATGTAATTTAAATTCATTTAATATGGTGATCATGGGATCTACTCCTGTATGAGTGAAAGCAGTACAAATAAACTCTGCAGCTTTTAGATTTCTGTTTCCCGCTCCATGGAAACCCTGTGACAGAGACAGAGTACATGAACTTTTGTTACTAAATATAGGTCAGTGTAACAAATGTTTGTTAATTAGGCCTAACATAGTTACATAATTTCAGACTTCACAGTGCTATGTCATGTGATCTCTGGCTCTGATAATCAACATATGAAGGCCATATGCCAAAAATATTACAATGGCATTTTTTTTCTGTTGACAGTCATTTAATATTCAATCAATCTGAGCTTTAAATAAAATCTCTGATAGGATATGAGGCGGATCTATACTTCATGTGAATTTTATTTATGTAACTCATAACAGATATAGTAAGAGTGAACTCCCTTTAAGGATTTTTTTCTCTTATCTTGTCAATGTTATCATGGTTATGTAATTAATGTAATAAATAGTTTTGACAACAATGCAATCCACATTTAAAGACATAAATTTCCCACATACTCCAAGATTAAAAACAAAAACCACTGTGCAATATTGATATATTAATGAATAGCTAACGTTAACGTTAGTACTATCAGGCATCACATGGAAAATACAATATGTGAGAACATGTTAAGTATTGTCTGCTAGAAATCTGGAATTACCATGACATAACTTTACAAAAGAAAAATAATATTCTTAAATAAAACACCTATATTACATTCAAAACAAATAAAAATCACTTACATCTGTCAGCCTGATGCTGCGCGAGAACATCTCGACACGAGCCATCCTAAACTGGTGTCGTGGCTCTATGATGAAAGTGAACCAGCCAAGATTATTACGGAAGACCGTATGGGCCAAAGCCTTCGCAATGCCAAATATAGAAGAAACCATATTCTAAATTTTTGGATACCAACAATTTTGACCTCGGAGTTTGACCTTTTAAATAAAAAAATAAAAAGACCTTAAACCATGGCCATAAAGTTTGGATACCAGCAATATTGACCTTTTGACCTTTATATTGGAGTTTGACTTTCTTTTGGAAAACTTTATATTGGCCGTAAAAAGTCTTAGATCTTATAATCTAAAATATTTTTTTCGGGCTTTAATAGTTCATATGTGTATTTCTTATGACAAAGCCTTTTTCATTGCTACTATTTGACCCTTTGATCTTGAACCTAGAATTTCACCCACATTCAAACATTAAAAAAACGTTTATCTTGGTACAACTGTAACAACTTTATATGGTTAGTGCTTGGGTTAGTATATTCAATGGCACAATAATTCCTTTTGCGGGTAACAAGATATCTTCACCTCGGAGTTTGACTAGCATTTGAGAAATCTCAACCTTCGTAAAAAGCTGTCTCAAGGGGTCATCAAATTTAAAGTTTATCAAAAGTAAATCAAACTCCAAAGTCAAGGTAAAAATTTTTGGTATCCAAAGGAAAGCCTTCCCACGCGGAGTACAATTTTGAAAGCCCTAGTACTAAAAATTCAAAGGTTTTTTTTCCAAGATTATATATCTTTTAAGTGAGTCATACTTAAAGGTCAAGGTCACAGGGTCTTAATCACAATGAATACACAGGTGAAGTATGAAAAAACCCTTCCACCAACTGTTTAAAAATTATGAAATTCTTGCAAAAGTGGGTCAAACTCGGCCAAGAGATCAAGTATGTTGGTACCCAAAGAAAGGCCTTGTCACAAGGAATACGTACGCAAGTCATGTGAAATGTAAATACCAAAGCTGGGTCAAAATCAAAAGCTAAGAGATCAAATATGTTAGTATTTGATCTTATTGTCACAAGGAATACACACATGTGAAATCGGAATGCCTTTAAGTTAGCTACAACCAACACAAGTTATAGCTAGGCAAACAAACAGACAGGCAGGCGAACGGACAGGGCACAAACTACATACCCTAATCTTTGATTATGCGGACAATAAAAAAATATTTAAAAATCTTTATTAATTCATTAGCTAAAACATAATTTGATTACAAAGCTAACACTAAAATCATTCAAACTTATAATATAAGTATGGGGTATATTGTTTTTTTTATTTTGATTTGCGATATAGTACTGAAAGAAAACAACATAGAACGATTTTATTAAAGATCTAGAAGCACAAGATACATGTTCCCGTTTAAGGTCCCGATCCACAGGCGATTTTTTTCATCCACTGCCAAAGCCCAGGGTGAATAGAAGCGTTCGATATTATTTTCGACAAATCTTAGGAAATTCCCATCTTGACTTAAGACGTGAATGACGGAATTTCTTGCATCAGATATATAAACATTACTGTGCTTGTCGTACGCAATACCTTGAGCAGCCAATAACCTTGGATACTTTGGACAAATGTTTCCAGCATAAGAGAAGATTTCTTTGCCTTCACGATTTATACAGACAATGCGATCTGTTGACTCCATTAAATCAATGATCAAGAGATCTCCACTAAGTTGATTTTCTATTACTTTGTATGGCCATGTAAAAATCCTGTTGCCTTTGTAGAACTCGATTTTCTTGAGAACGCGACCGGAATAGGATAAAGTGTATATTGCGCGTGCGCTCTTTTCAGTGACTTTTCTGTCGTCACTTTCCACGATTGTGACCAGGATTTCCCCGCTTGGAGATTTACATAGACCAATAGGAAACAAGGGAGCAAAATTTGCAAATGTGGTAGTTTTTCCGTCAGAATAAACCATTTGAATGTACGTCTCTCCCTCAAAAGTGACGAGTGTTACCTTGTGGTTAAATGAGCATAGATCATTCACAACATGTGGCAAATTGATAGGTTCAGTGACGTCATGACTCCGGCCATCTTTAATTTTCAGGCGTTGGATTCCCCTAGCGGTTCCAGGCTCCCGAATCATCGCCATGTTGTCATTCAAAAGTGAAATAGCACTTATTCCTGTTTGACAAAGCTTGAATTTATTAGAATTTCCCAACCCGCTTTGCTCCAATTTTGTCATTTCAAGAACTTCCGCCTCATAGGTCTTTGAACTCATACCAACCATTTTCTGCAATGCGTTAGAATCTACTTCGCCTTTGAAGAAGGTTATGTGTTTGACATGCGGCAGGTTTGGAGTTTTCAGCAAAGCCCAAACATTCTCAAGCCTCTCATTTGATTCGTAGATGTACTTGAAAGATCCCTTTGGACTATCCTCGCACTTTTTCACAGCATTCATTACAGTTTTGGCGACTGAGTCGAATGAACGCTTTGAAATCATAATGTTAGTTTCATTTTGACTGTGAACAGATTTTAATTCACCTTCTATTTCCTCTTTTATCCTACTGACTTCTTTTTCAATTTTGCTGGAAATATCGTTCAATGTAATTAGAGCATCTGTCAGCTCTCTTTCAGATTCTTCGTGCTTTTGCGTACAGATGCCAGAATTCTCCTTCAACAACGGTACAGTTTCTTCTTTTAGATAGAGAATATCACCGAGTATTTTTTCTTTCCCATTTTCTATGAAATCATCTAATTTTATGAAGTCATGAAGTTTATGCGCCCCCAACCACACATCTTGCACAGATAGGTTTGTTGCACGTGTTGCAGTGAAACTGATAAGCCTCTTCTTCATGTTGATCACATGACCCCTCACGTCTTCTCTTTCCCGCCCTTATTTTCATCCCGCGTTCTTGCGCATCTATGAAGTCTTTGGTTGTCAAAATTTTGTGCGTTTTCGTTGCTTTCCCCCTTTGATGAGCTGCTTTACACGCATCGCACAACGTCTCTTCACAGTCTAAACATGTCCAGCTTAAATTTATATTGTGAAATTTTAAGCACAAGTCACACTTACAGACTAGGGATGTCGCATTTAAGGACTTCGGAATTTTCCCTGCCATGTTCTGTATCCTACAGTTAACGCCGGTATGTTGAAATTAATTCTTAAAAGGCCGAATAAGTTTTGCTTTCTTTTCTGATAGCATAATCATTGATTCGGACAGTGCTTTAAAACAAAGTCTTCATGAAGGTCTCTTCATTAAAAACAAAAGCTTTAGGAAACCAAATACCAGTATCTAGCTAGTGATGCATGTAAACACGAGGCAACTTTTACGAAATAATCAAATATCATAAAAGAGAGAACAGTAACTCTTTTGTCAAAAGAAAAAAAAACTTGAAATTTTTATCAATATGGATTCACACGATGGACCGATAGCAGAAAAGGGATCGTTGGACGACACAAAGACACCTCGACATTGTGAGAACTGTCATCGCAAAACAAACATGAGGTGGAATTGTACGAACTGCAAAAAGATATTGTGTTACAACTGTAAGTTTGTGCACTCAAAGAACAAATCAACAAAATCTCACACTGTCGTGGAAGTAAAAAGCTTCAGTAAAAGTTCTAGTGACTTGACACCGAAGCGTTCAACCGCGAAGAAGTTATCTCCAGGACCCTCCAATCGCTCCCCTAGTGTTGGAAGTTCGTTATCAGTATCAAGAATTCGAGAAACGTGCAGAGAACACGAAGAATTTCTGATTTTCCACTGCAACACGTGCTCAAAGCCAATTTGCAGTGACTGCATTCTGGGTACTCATAAAACGCACGAGTTGATTAAATTGGAACAGTACATAAAATCTGAAAAACAAAGGTTAATACAAGAGGTTTTGGAAGTTAAGAAAACTCATATTCTGGAGCTGAAGGCATTGCTTCAAAACTGTTCCTCTTTGAGAAAATCTTCAGAGATGGGACTTAATAATGCTTTTGATGAATTAAACGAGCACGTTGAAAAGCTTATTGCAGATGTTAGAAGCGAAGCAGACAATATTGCTGATGACTTTAAGAGCATTAATACTAAGAACGAATCTGAAATAAGAAAAACTGAAAAGCAGATCAATGAAGCATTGAATATTGTAAATGAAGCTATCTCACTTTGTGAAGACAACTTAGATGCATCTGTTTATCATTTGTATCAAGCTAAAGAAAAAATGACCCATTTAAAAGAAGGAATGATTTTACCAAGTGAGCCAAACATTCATCCGATTGAATTTGAAAAGGGTCAAATTAACAGATCCCTTCTTAACAAAATGATATGTACAAGCATCGTTAAAGATGAAATTGCAGACGAGAAAGACGAAACAATTGAGGAACCTATCAGACCAAAAAGTAATCAAACAAAGATTCCAAACGACGAAATGGATAGGTACAACTTATGCAAAGTCGGAATAAGTTGCCTATCTATAGGTGCTGACCAGTCAATTACCGTGCGAGATCCACGCACAGCGAAAGGTATTCAAAAGATCTTTATCAAACATGGAAGAAAACTAGACGTAAAAGAACCTGTTGAGTTTGACAAATACGTCACCGATATTTGCTGTTACGACAACAAAAGCACGCTGGTTACATTTGTGAACACGGGTGCCATCAAAATTGTCAATCATCACGGCAAAATGGCGACGTTTACAGATTTATCCCCGTTGTATCCCGTCAGTGTATGGAAGACGTCGAACGGATCGATTCTGGTATCCGTCGTCGAGGGTGACGAGTTAGAAGCCACAGAAGACAGTACACGCGCCGTTTACATCTTATCCTTCACTGGACGAGTTCTGAAAAAAGTGGAATACTTTCAAGGAAAACGAACATTGAACAGACCCTATAGAGCAGTAGAGAATAACAAGGGAGAAATAGTCGTTATTGATTTTATTGACCTCGATGACAGAGTGGTCTGGATGAAGAAAGACGGTGAAGAGATTTGTTCTTATAGAGGACATGTTTCTCCAAAGTATCCAAGACTTATGGCCGCACAGGGTCTAGCTTGTGATAAAGATAGCAATGTTTACGTTTCAGATGCCAGGAACAACGTTATACACGTTGTGGACGCAGGTGGAAAATTCATTCGTTTCATCGAGAACGATATGGAGAGATTTTTCTCCCCTTGGTCACTGTGTGTTGTTGACAACAAACTGTGGATTGGAACGTCCAATGGACGCTTATATCGAACATTTATTAGAACAAAATAAGAGTTTCCGCCATTATATATGTACTAGTACATTTGGAATTAGATACATCTCCACTCAGTGGTGCTTAAAACGTTGATCATACCATAAGTATTTAGTTGTCATTCCAATTGTATTAGGCATAGTACATGTACATTTCAAAGTATTTTTAATGGTCTATCTCTTATAACATCGTTGTGCAAAATAATTAAAGACATATTGAGAAATTGCACTGAAATTTAATGACAGGATATACAGTAGCGAGAATAAAAAGTCTGTGTATATCAAAAAATGTTTATTTATTTTCAGTTTGAGGGAAGAAAAGAATCATTCAATGCTTTTGACATTCGTATTCCTGGTTAATATATATTTTTTCTTGGATACGATTGAAAACATAAAAGAAGTAAATGATTAATGATTTCAAAGTTCTTTTGCAACGTAATCCCATGAGACTACTACTCCTTGCATTGGTCCAAGGGTGAGACTGCTCGGGTCTACGTCGGTGTCGGCATCAAAACTTTCTGATCCGCCCGTCGTCAAATCAAAAGATGCCTTTGTTTGTATAGTGCTGTGAGATGAAGTGTAGTCACGTTTTTGTGCAGTTTCCGCAAAATTAATTGCAACCAAGTATCTGCAAACAAATTGGAACAAGATTAATTTCAATTTAAACTTCGTTCTCATGTATTAACAATTGTATACTCCCCTGTAGTTAATTTATTTGATATGAAAATAAGCACCTGTAGACTTACCCTTTCTTTCCATCGAATTCTCGGACAAACGAGAAGATACTATTATCTACAAGTGCTGAGTAGTACTCTCCTATACGGAAACTATCTTCTCTTCGAAGAGTGGTAAGGTTTTTGAAAAATGACAGAAGGGAGTCACCCTTTGAACTTTGATTCTGTAAAAGAATGGTCAAGAAACAAATATTACGTCCGCTATTGCATATTAGGAAAAGGAAATTGCATTACTGTTCTTCACATGAAGCAGAGAGTATTGAGAAGTTGCAAATACGAATTTCTTTATTTTCGCTAGCCAAGGGTTTCTTTGCGGACCAGAAACCCTTGGCTAGCGAAGATGGGGTTTCTTTAAATATACCTTGACATTGTTCATTCGGAAGTCGGAACTCGGTGCTATCCAAGGTGATGATGAATTACTGAATCCTCCATTATCTGTGTTATCCCATTGCATGAGTCCCCTGGATGGATGTTTCCGCGAAGTTAGTGAAGCACTTGCATTCACGTCCATCATGTTGATTTCATCACCATAGTACAAGACAGGAGTACCGGGCAAAAGCATCGTCAGCATGGCAAAGGCGCGAATAAAACTTTCATTGTGATTGGATGCCAGTCGTTTAACACTTTCATCACCAAACTACAAAACAATATGACACCAGAATTTAATTTTTACCCCTCAAACATACTCATGCACTTTCCTAATTCCCATCTTCGCTAGCCAAGGTACACATGATGATCTCCTCTCTGATGTGAAAAGAAAAGAGGAGCGGATCATAACCCTTGGCTAGCGAAGATGCCTAAACTCCATAATTTGTAAGAATATCCTGTACATACCGACCAGGTGGGCCAGCGACCCGAGGGCAGATTGTTCATCCATTCATTGACGTAGTTGCCAACGCACTGACCGTTACAATTAGAGAGGAATGGTCTTCTTCTGATGGGGAGATGAACACCGTCTCTCTGGAAATGTCCGTAATATTTCATCATTTCTGTAACAGCAGAATCAGGATCTGGGTCCGCCATTAAAACCCTGTGAAGAAAACAAGAGAAAGGACTTAGATGTTTCATTTTCAAAAATATACAACCATTAGTGAATCTTCAAGGAGTAGTATTATTTCAATAGAAAAACTGTAACAATACATGTAAGTTATTATAGTTTTGTTAATCTACCTATTCATGTGTGTATCAACCGTTGTGCGCCATCTTGCAAACATATCGTAAATTTCCGGAAGGTTTTTCGTGTATATGTGATCATAACCGTTGTATCCCTGAAAGACAAAGATAAGATTATAAACTTGATATGAAATTCGCATAAGTTCTAAATTTCTCTAGCAAAGTGCATTATATTTTGGATTGTTTTAGCCATAGCCGCATGCAAAGCAGAAACTTACATCACCAGACGGCCGTTTGGGTTCATCACGAAGATCATAGTCCTCAAACATATAGGCACTGTTCCTAATGTAGAACCCATCTACAGACTGGTTCAACCAATGCACAAGGATTTCCTGAATTCAAAAAAAGAAGGAAAAATAAAACCTTGATTTCTTATCACGCACTGTCATTCGGATGGTCGTGTTAACAAGTCATTATGATACGGCAGACGTACATTGAGCTTGGCCTTGACCTGTGGACTACGCAGGTTAAGGTCAGGTTGATTATGGAGAAAGTGATGAAGATAATATTCTCCTGTTCTAACAGAAGATTCGTTCCAGGCACCGCCACCATACACGGATTTCTGCAATAAGATTACTGTTGTTAAAAACATATTTTCGCTCCCTCTCTCTCTCTCTCTCTTTTAAACTGAATATTTCGATTTTTAAACATGCCCCATGATTTGAAGCAAGGCGTAACAGGTTTAAACAAACCCCCCTCTATACTGACCCAGTTTGTTGGTGTGTTTGTCCATACATAGAAGTTACGGTACGAATCATTTCTAAGCTTGGCTTTTTCACTCTCTTTGAACCAAACACTCTGATCGCTGGTGTGAGTAGGGATAAAGTCCAATAAGACCTTTAATCCTATAAATATTGAATAAATGACAAAAATAAAACTTCCAACAGTGACACCAACTAACATTTGTCGCCTGGGATTGGGATCTTTTATCAGATTAATTCTCTAAAACAGCTGCTGGTCGTTTAAATCAATATAATTATGTACAGTTGTGCATTTATTTTGTTTTTAAGTGCTTCAAGGATTGTCTTTATTTGAACAGAAGCTTAAAGTTATGGACTGATCCGTGGTGTTATAATATTGGTACCTTTTTCGTGAGCTTTAGTGATCAGTGTTTGTAGACCTTGATCTCCACCAATGGCACTGTCGATCTTCATGTGATTGGTCAAATGAAAATCTCCGTCACTTCCGTCGTCTTCGTAAGTCGGGCTCAAAGAAATGACGCCAGCACCCAGATCTTTAATGTAGTCCAACTTAGAGGTCACACCTGCAAGAAAATTAATACTTATTTAAGTTTTTAGTGATGATGATCTTAAGACGAAAGCTAAATAAAGTTACAATTTTTTTGTTTTACAAAAAAAAAAAACAACAGAATAAGGATATCCTTTTAACCGGAAATTTTTATATGATGGCCGAAGTATGTTAAAATATTCCTTATGAAAAAAAATAAAGATTAAGAATTCCTAGTCTTAAATGACATAGTGCATGCCAAGAAATCTCGTCCGATTTCGACAGCGATGGAGTCAATAAAAGTGTAATTGATGCAAATCACCCATATTCCCAAAACGCCAGCAAGACAATTTACGGCAGCAGACTTCTGGGGGTGGATCCTAGGTTTCAAGCTTTCTAAGTTAAAGGAAAAATAAACTTCTACCCCAGGAAGTAGTACAAATACCCTAAAAAGTTACTGTCAAAAAACTTTATTTAAAAAATACGTTTACTTTTAAAAAAAAATATTGGACTGAAGAAAATAAGAAAAAAACAATCAAAAGAAAATATTCACTTTAAAATGAAAATATACACATAGCCAATCGGGTAACGTCTACCCATTCAGTACTCGTCTCCATCTTGTTCAACCAGGAAATGATGTAAACTTCCGGAAATTTGGTACTCTTTTATCTATATTTCGACGCGGTACTTCCACAACTACCCGATGTCAATTTATTTGTACTGAGAAAAATATTTTGAAATTGAATTATGTAAATAAAATTGAAAAGCAGCTTATTTTATTGAAGAATTACTTTACTATAATTAATTTCATCCCCCCCCCCACCCGTAAAAGACAATGGGGGTGGGGGGTGGGGGGGGCAAAGGCTTCGAAATAACTAATATTCTACCTATAATTCTAACCCAGTAAATTTTAAGATCCCTCCCTCAAAACTGCAGACATTAATTGCTTCCGTACGTCTCCCAGGGGAAGAATCACAGATTAATGTTAATTCGGCTTTTATTGAGTTTGCTATACGGAGAGAATGCTAAGGTTTTCTTGGCATGGGTTGTTTGTTGCATCAGTACTTTGCGTTTTGGATATCTATATACTCCATGTAAATAAAAATATTCACCATCCAGATCACCAACCCCGTCACCATTGCTGTCTTTGAAGCTCCGGACGTATATCCGGTAGACGACCTCGTTTTGCCACCAGGTCCTGGAATCGGGAGACTTGCATTTCGGGTAAATCAACACTAGCGCCACCACCGTAATAATCAGCGCCAACCATCCCAAAAGTATAATGGAGATACAGATCATGCGCAGTCGTCTCTCGAAGTATGTTAAAATATTCCTTATGAAAAAAAAATAAAGAATAAGAATTCCTAGTCTTAAATGACATAGTGGTTGTTTGTTGCATCAGTACTTTTCGTTTAGGATATATATGTACTCCATGTAAATTAAAATATTTACCATCCAGATCACCAACCCCGTCACCGTTGCTGTCTTTGAAGCTCCGGACATATATCCGGTAGACGACCTCGTTTTGCCACCAGGTCCTGGAATCGGGAGACTTGCATTTCGGGTAAATCAACACTAGCGCCACCACCGTAATAATCAGCGCCAACCATCCCAAAAGTATAATGGAGATACAGATCATGCGCAGTCGTCTCCAAAATGGTTTTGACGAGTACTGCAGCAGTTCTTCTTTTCCCATTCCCCTAAAAGGGGCGCCACTGGTGGTGTTATTGTCCGAGAGTTTGACATCAATGCTTTCCGGGGAGCTGTAAATGATATAATGGTTGTTTGTGAAAATCACCTTTCAAGATTAACTAAGGTTACCAAGACAGGCACTTTTTTGAAAATGCTTTTCCCCTGATTTGGAATCTATATATGTGGTTATCTTCGATCAATCGAGGTATCGTGACATCGGGTGTTGATCATGATATGGGAATTAAGATGAAGTAGTCTGTCAAATCACCGATTAATGTAATGCACATAACATGATAATGAGCATAATGAATATGTTATAAAAAATGTAATATCGTTAACGTAAAAAAATATTTCAGGAGGACGTCTGTGAAATCTAACGAAAACAATAATCTTCAACATAATATCTATAAAGTTATCATTAATAATAATCATTAAAAAATGAATAATCTTCAATAATGTCCCAGGCTAATTCTAAAAGGATAATTATTACTTACGAGCTTTTTTCGTTAGAAAATGAGACGGTAGATATTTCAGCCATGTTGTCGGTCTAGAACAGCCTTAAATTTGTTTGACTTATACACAAGACAAACGATATCTTAGAAACCTAACAATGTCTTCAACTTTTTGTGTTTAATTGCAGACGTCTACAATCTTACGACCGGTTTCAAATTCACAAATGGCCTATTTGCTATCTTGTGTGTTTAATCTTTACGTTATCACATATAAAGTGTTTGTCTATCGTAACAGTTAATGCGTCAAACTTCAAAATCTAAGATAAACTGTAGCAAATATGTGAAATATTTCTACTATTTTCCCTTACTGATGCACAATTTACTACATTAAGTACCGATATCGATAGTGATACATGTAAGAGCGTTGATAGTCATCGAAAAAAATATTCAACACCCCTCACCCCCCCCCCCCCCCCCTAAAAATTTTTTATCGATATCAAGCTTACATAGTCAAATTTGGGTGTCAAATCCTTACCGTGTAATTTATATACACTTCAAACTTAGAAAAAGGAGACACAATTCTAATGTTCATTAAAAAGAATTTTCTGCCATAATCTTGTAAAGTAAAATTATATATCTTTGAAAATAATGTACCGGTATATGAAAACTTTGGATCAATTAATTATGTCATGTCAACTATCTGAGCTTAGAATTTGTAAATTCAATAGAAATTTCATCTTTAAAAGATGTATACATAGGTTTGTAAGGAGTGCCACTCCGATTGCAGACATATGGACAGAGAATTGTTTTATGTTGTTTACATGCTGTAGGAAATTCACGAATTGATAACACAAACTTTATAAATTTTTAGGAGAATATATCAGTATTAGTAAATATTTTTATTTAAGCTGATATACGTAATTCTTAGGTATACATAAAAATCAATGGTTTATGGTTTGTTTCTTTTCAGAATGTAAAGTACTGTCCGACTGTCATAAGTCGATGCCCGATGACGTCACAATCCGTTTGCTTATTATGACGTTGTTGATTGTTACGTCACACTCAACGACGGAATCATTTCGTTGTGTTTGCGGTAAAAACAAATACCTCTACAAAATTTTGGCTTTTTGGTGTTTTAAGGGTGAGTTTATTTAACATTTTACTATTGTTTCTTTAATTTTAGTACTCTCTTTAAAATACAAGATAATACAGTTTTTAAGATATTGATAAAAGACTTGATTCTCAATGCATGCTCCTTTAAGTGTAATTTGTATTTCTTCGCCGATCTACAAGAAAGTTCCAAGGCACTCAGTTTCCTGAAGTTTGTTTCTTTTCGCTGAAAGCCTTTTGTTAATAAATTTAATTGTATTTCCATTCACAGATTGAGAGGATAAGATGGCTGAAATTGGTTCAGATGAGTTTCCATTCCGACTTGAAACGTTCATTAAGAACAATGGAGAGATAGATGTTCGTGCTCTTATGACTGCAGATCTTGGGGAGTTTACGTAAGTTCTTAGCTAAGCACATGTAGTATTATAGATTAAAGTTATACAATTTATTTCAAAATAAAAAAATATTTTCATTAATTGATGATTTGTCTATTGAATCATTATTTGTTTTCATCCTTTAATTAACATGAACGTCATGCCCTCCTTGTACAAAATACCGGTATATTTTAAAAAGTTTTTGTACATTCTCATAATCATGATGCCGTATGTTTTATAAATGCATCTTTCAACAAAGACATTTTTTTGTTTTCAGTCCGGAAGACCTTTTGTATGAATTTTACACCAGGACAACCTTAGAGATCGCAGGGATGCGAAAAGACGTGAGACGGATCAGAGCTGACAACCCCAAAACGACTACAGAAATTGTGGTATATAAATAACTCTCTCATTATCAGTCATACATGTACAACCTCAATGGCTTCTTGAAAATTAATCCTTCTTGCGAATATTGCATTTTATTCTTATTTCTTTGATATTTGAATGAAAATCTTTGAAAATTGTTATTTGATTTCAACAGAAGTTGCGTGAAGAATGCGCAGTAACTAGATGCAAGATATCCAAAATGGAAGAGGAACTAATGGATCTGCGTGAACGTAACAAACTGATAAAAGAGATCAGACATCTAGACAAGTCTATAAGATCGGCACAAAACAATCAGCACCAAACAGAACTCTGTAAAGGCGTTACACTCCCTAGTATTCACAAAAGAAGTACACAAGTTTTGCAAGTTAGCAATCGAAACACTTCCCAGAACAAAAGTCACATCTCGCCTTGGGCCAAGGATTCTCAAAGTTCTCCAAACCTACCTCCAATCGGAATGCCTCAGCGGTGTTCACCAACGCGTCGGACACAAGGAAATGATGCGTACTGTGGAAGGGATGTTAATGGAACCATGCTTTCAAGAAACGGAAGTAAGTCACTGTGTCTACTTTGATACACGTATCTGCAAGTTTTCAACACACAGATTTATTCGAATGAAATTGTCTTAGATTTTATTTTTGAAAAATTGGGATATACATTTACTATACGGTTAATTATTTTTTTCAAGATATGCGAGCTAGAAGCCTCACCAACACTTCGGCCAGAAAATCCGAGTACCCTCAAATGAGGACAGATGCTACACTTTCGAATCTGAAGAGGAGGCATGTACCACGAGAATTGTTCTGATGTGGAAATTTTATATTGGATTTCTTTTCTATGTTTTTCTTTCACTGAACTGCTTTCTTACTTACTATTATGATTTTTTACTGGGTATCATTTGAACCCAAATAAAAGTTTGTTATCTTAATCTATGCACGTTTTATGTCCTTCTTTTTCGTACTCCAAGGTTAATAGCTCAGGTGTGCCAGGTATATAGCTTACCAAAATAGACAGGTAGAGCAATAAAACAGAGGGGTGCTCTAGAAAACTATATAGATCTAGTACACAACTACCCGATATTTTGAATGACAAATTAAAGGACATACAACTTCTTGTCCTGTGTGACAAACAACCAATGAAGCATAAACAACATCATTCTAAAGCTAGATAGCTGTAAAATCATGATCAACGACAGAGTGTTGCACACAATTTATTCTTCCCAATTTCAAGCATTTTCATTGTCGCAATATTTTCCTTCATCAGTACATGCACAAATTTATTTGAGATGTTTCATACCTGACATCGTATTGTTGGGACTTCTCGCTTGGGTAGGCATTGTCTGGGGTGGGTTTGTAGGCCAGAGGTTCTAAGTTATGCGACTTGCTCATCCTAGAATCAGAAACAAATGAATATTGCGTCAATATTTCATTAAATAGTTTTGTTGCTTTGATAAATAATAAATTGTGGCAAGGATGGCAAAAGGTAATCTAACAACAAAAGGAGAAGCGATTTACTGTATAGATAATTTCTGTCAGGACATACCTGTAAAGTGTGTCTGACCACACCTGACTAAATTGTATTAAAAAAGAAAATTTTGGTATCTACTGAGTAAGTGTCTGAAATCAATTATCAGAACAAATGTACAAAAACAGTAAATACTGATTTTCTGAAAGAGAAAGAAGAGTAAACATTACCTACCTGTGGGGAGTAGATAAGATGTCGCAAACAGGTAAAATTAATGTACAGTCGGTGCAGGGCTATGCAAATTATTTGAAGTTTATTTACCTGTTCACTTCAAGGAGAAGATAACTGGGGTCAGTAGACTTGAAAACTTTTGTGGCGGATCGACTTGTCTATTTACTAATGTATGTGCCCATAGGCGTCGAAAGAAAATTGAA
>PRKT01000361.1:184216-218060 GCA_003671525.1 Saccostrea glomerata | reverse complement strand
GGTAGTGTAGATTCAAGTTTGTTCAAATCATGACCCCCGGGGCAAGGATGGGGCCAAAATGGCCGACCCAAGTTTTTACAGAAAATATATAGGAAAAATCTTTTAAATCTTCTTATCAAGAACCACTGGGCCAGGAAAGATGAAACTCATGTGGAATCATCCTCAGGTAGTGTAGATTGAAGTTTGTTCAAATCATGACCCACGGGGCTAGGGTGGGGCCAAAATGGCCAACCCAAGTTTTACATAGGGATACATAGGGATACCTTTTAAAATCTTCTTTTCAAGTATTTCAAAGCCATGATTAGTGATATTTATATGGAATCATCCTCAGGTAGTGTAGATTCTAGTTTGTTCAAATCATGAACCCCTGGGGGGGGTTTAATTTTTAAGCCCCCCCCCTCCCAACTCAGTAAACTTCTGATCTGATATTTGCTTTTTCCTTGCCGATGTGCTCAGGTGAGCGCTGAGGCCCCTGGGCCTCTTGTTTCGCGTTATTACGCCTTTTCGAAAGGCGTTAAAACGCCTTTTAATTTTTTTCTCTCTAGATTGATCCTAATAGGCTTTTGTACCTAATTTACGTGTAAGACAATAATTCCAGATTAACATACGTTCTAAAAAAACTTGTCAACATCATCAATAATCTGTTTATACTATATTTATAGTACATACACATAGTTTGATTGATTTTAATTTAAAAATCACGATTTGAGTTAGATACACGTATTACAATAGAAGGTTTTTTTCAATTAAAAAGCTAGAACTCACAGGGTTTGCAGCATCTGTTTTACACTTGAATGTTTTACTGGCTATATATATTATCAGACAATAACATGAATAAGGATCAGATGACAACTACCCGGGGTAAATTGTATCCAAAAGGAGCCGACAGCTTTTCCGTCGTGAACTTTTCTGATTTATTTAGTAAAGATGATGTGATATGCATATTGTGTTTACATCTCCAAACATATTCGATACCATTCAAAAGCATGCTTTGAGTAAGAATTATATTAAGACCAAAACAGGTTACTGACAGATAAGTTGATGTTTCAGGGATTTCAACAACCTCGCTTAAAGCTACCATTTCGTAAATTTTGAGGTCGTTAAAATAACCTTGATTACAAATAAAATATTATCCTTTCTGCATTGATCATATTTTTACTGAATTGCTTCATACCAGTTAAAAAACCTTGAAATCTTTATTAATAAATTTGTCTAAATTCTGCCTGATCAATACATAGGCCTTACGACTGATGCGACCAGTCACAAGGTGTCCTATATAGGCTTAGTTGAGCTTCTTATCTGACCCCTGGAGGTCCGTATTTTATACCCTTTTTACAGCTTTGAATCTTTTAGATATTTTGAGATCGATCAGAGTTCTTTTTTTTTCTTTTCATCAGGAGAATGGATCTTAGACATTATTCGATATTTCCAAAGCAAAGATAACACAACGAAGCTTTTCTCTGTTGATGAATACATAAATCTCCCTAACATCCAGTGGTCCGAGCTCAAACCAGTTCAGAGTTTACCTAAATTCCTCCTCTACTCGGCCTTCCTCTCGGTTGTCGTGTACAATGTGCTGACTGGACTATGGTATTGGCTATTCTATAGTGGAAAGCAAAGAAAGGTAATTACTATGGCAAGGTAGAATCTAAGTCCAAGGTCAATTTTTTCTTTATAACTATATCGCTCTTAATTATCCTTAAGTTTTTGAAAAAATAATTTATTTGCAGTCCTTTATATAGCCTAATGAATGAAACTTCAACAAGTTATAAGTTATATAGATATATTTTGTGAGAACTTTTTTTGAGAAAACTGTATTTATATAAAGGGAATACATGATTGTCTGACGTATTATTCTTTTCCTTAAAGATTTTTTTTTCTCGATCTGTATGGCTGTTATTAAAAAGATTTGAACTTTGTCTTTTTCCCAGGGTTTTGGAGACATTGAAGAAGATTCTACAATCTTTAATGACGTTATTCTCAGTTCCTTCAATATTGCACTAGGATCTGTAGTTTGTGCTCTCATATCGTGGCACATTTCAATTAAAAGTATGTAAAAGGAAGTCAATACAACATTTTATCAATCTTCAATATTTTGAAATAAAGGGATCATTTTTAGTTTGATTAATTTTTTTTCTCTGTAAATTAATATGAGTTGTGCTTGAGTTATGCCCCATATTTGAATTTAAGTGCGTTTAAAATGTAAAGTCCTTTCACATTTATAGGGTCAATTATAGACTTTTTAAATTACTATTTTTTTTACAGCGTATGCCTACTTGTATTATGATATTTCAAACCGAGGCTGGTTATACTTTTCTGTGTCAGTCCCTGCGCTATTTCTTTACCATGAAGTGATGACTTATTATCGGCATAGGACTATCCATTCATCTGTATTGTATAAAACTGTTCATTATTGGCGCCACTGGCCAAAGCAGACGACATGGAGTCTCTATGTGATCCATCCTTTGGAGTTAATTATTTTGGTGATGCAAATCATTCTACCCATTTACCTGTTCCATGTTCATATCGGTAAGTACATATATATCACAAACCACGATAATATATTTCATTCTTTAACAAAGATGAAAGACTTCATGAACTGCAACGCCACACCATAAAGAGCTTGTTCTTTATTTAGATAAATGAGGGTTTTAGAATTTGCAACCAGTTTGGTAAGAACACAAAAAAGTACAACAAATTAGAGATATTTCAACCCAGCAAATATCTCAAAATATTAAAAATGTAGTTCATCCCAATAGACATCTTTCCTGTTAATATAGTAATTTTTCATGTATTCTAATTTTTGCACATTAATTTGTGTTTGAAAATTAATGTCAATTTGATATATAAGTTCATATAATACGTATATTATTTTATCGTAATTGCATTGTAAATTCTATTTCTAGCTCTTTACATACTGATTACAACGTATGCCATATACACGGATCTAATGTTTCACACAAACAAAAATATCTTTCATCAGATTCATCGAAAGTAAGTCATTTTCCATCTCTCTCATCTCACGCAATAAGCAATTATTCCAAATGCTTTGTTGCTAACGTTGTATAGTTTTAAAAAAAAAGTCTTAAACCTTTATGATTTTATCATATTAATCTGGTTATTATACCTTGCAGACATAAAAACGTAAATTTTGGAGCAAGCACCATGTTGATGGATTGGGCTTGTGGAACACTGAGACGTGACATATATGACCAGACAATGTGTACTGATTCGGGTACTGTCACTGGGGGAACTAGTAACAAGGAGGACTAATTCAGTGCCCATTGGCTTTGTGTGAATTAGTACATATTAGAATGTACTTCAACAGTATTGCTTTTATTTTTTGTAAAATACTAGACTAAGTATGTTACCTATTGATATTGCACTTTTTACATGTACATTCGTTTGGTAAAACTGATGTGTAATATACAATCATGATATTATAAAACTTTGTTTAAATTGTAGAATTGTATGATTTGAGCATTAAAACTTTATTTATGTGTATTTGTATTGATAAATGTAATTTATCATACGAACACAATGTGATCCAGAACAGTGATTTTAATTTTATAAGGCCTTATGTGTCATATACAGTATTTGAAACGTATTGCTGAGAAAGCTATGTTGATTGGCTTGAATAATTTTTTGTTTGTGTTTTGTTATTTTGTGTCCTAAAGATCTCTATGTATTAAATTGAATCTCATAACACTAACTTATCTTGTCAATTATGTTTTTCTCTCACCGAGTTGCAAATCTCTAAGCATTCACACAGATTTAAATCAAGCTGAAATAGTTTCAGAGGAGATACAAAAAGAATTCATTCTTTTTATGTAAAAGCCCGTGTTACATGTTTTTAGTGAACATAATAACTATATAACCATGTTTAAAAAATTGACAATCATTAAAAATAAGTTTGATTCAGGAGCATTCAGATTAAATTTGATGCATCTTCCAAAAATATACATAAAATTGAAGAAGACATTTTATGTTTTGGTTTTATTTTGCTAAAAATAAAGACATGAAATGTACTAAAAATCTTGATACCTTTACTCCTTACCAAGCTAATGAAAATTAAAGGCAGTGAAGGGGAAAATTCAGTATTACATTGAAACAACATACTCAATATTCAAGAAATTTATAACCAAAAAACTTGTATAAAGAAATTGTAAATTATATTTTTTCCCCAAACCATTAACATTAAAACCTCTTATATTTAAACACTTTAAACAAGTAAGCTTGAAATAAATGATAGATCGAAATACTTGCATCATGCATAATTTTGAAATATTTTATAACTGTTCGCCAAAAAAAAAATTGTTAAAATATATGTTAGGCCTTATAACATATCATGTTAGATATTTTATATCTTCTCATTTTCTCTAAAGTGCAGTGAAATGCAGTTCAACGAAATGTTAGTAATCAAACAACTATTTTAAAAGCTAACACTTGATGATTAATTTGATAACTACCTTTTCAATCGTCCTTAAGTACAGCTATTTATAAGAACCAGGCAGAAATGAAAATAAGTGATTCATGATAGTGATAGATTTTTCAAAAACTATCATATTTTTTTTTTTGGGGGGGGGGGCTTTAGTAAAGTAAGTTTATGTATTTTAATTAATCACATCAAAAATGCTTTCGTTAAACACTGTTAGTATATCGACTTGATTTTTGATGATTGAAAATCCGACGATACGACCCCTTGTCGGAAGAATTTGGAACACCACAATGTATCCGACTTCAATTGACCGGATTAAAATTATATTTATGTCGTTGAGGTTTAAAGGCCAGATCAAGACCTATTTTTAAAATGAACAGACTGGTTCGTAAGATTATTATCAATTTCTTTATAAGTTTTCCAAACTGCTCTTCTTCTAATAAAGAATACAAGGGTTTTAATTTCAAACTTTGAACTTTAAAGAACAATTTTTAAACTTTTGAAATTTTGATAACACACATACCATGTATTTGACATACAGAATGCACACATCTACATGTACATGTATATCCCTTGACATTATATCTTATAATTGCTGGACAAAAATTAGGTACAATAAATTATCAAAGTAATAAGGGGTTATTTCATTTCAAGTATTTTTTTTTAAAATGTGTTTTATCTTATTTAAAAAGTCAAAAACCATATATTTCGTTGGCATAATGCAAATACCGCGGTAAGTCTACCAAGTCGTATTGACATCTTGCAAAGGGTTCATTGTAATGTTTACCCCCTACATATGTTTACAATTAAAATCCTTTCTTTAAAGTTCTATATTCATGGTTTTGGCTGTCGCTGCTTTCAGTTCTTCAAATATTTGCTAAGTATATATAGGTGTTTAAAAATAATAATGGATGTTTAATCATAGTCCCCAATCATTAACAAGCCAGAGAGAGAGAGAGAGAGAAATATTTTCATTTTTATAGCTGAAGTCATTTATAAAAATTAACATTATGGATGAAGTCATCTTCGCTAGCCAAGGGTTTTCGGTCCGCATATGGGGAGCGTTGCGGACCGAAAACCCTTGGCTAGCGAAGATGGGATGAAGTATTTAAATAAATAAATAAATGAGCATCATAGTCATAGGCGTAGTCACAGGGGGGGCAGCGGGGGCACTAGCCCCCCCCCCCCCCACTTTCAGATCTGGGGGGGGCAAGAGTATGTCTGTGCCCCCCCCCCCCACTTTTTAAAAGAAGAGCAAAATCACAGCTATTTTTCCCCAACATTACCTTTACTATAGAATTAGAATATTTATTCAACCAATTTGGGCCCACAATGGAGCATACAGAACTTACCTTACCTGTACAGGCTAAAGGCAACACCATATTGGCAAATCTAAAAAGGTTCTTTTTTCCAAGAAAAGTGTGCACGTTTTTTTTTATTATCTTTTCAGCCCTCATAGTGTCTGTGTATTGAAAAAATAACTAAAGAAAAACTATGTAAAAGTTAAAGTAATATATTTTTTAAAAGCTTGCAAATTGCAAATTATGATATATCTTAAAAAGCTTTGTAAAAGTCAAAAGTAATCTGTCTTTCTGAAAGCTTGCAGATTGCAAATCATGAAAAGCTTTGTAAAATCAAAACTAATATATTTTTCTAAAAGCTTGCAAATTGCAAATCATGAAATATCTTATAAAATTTTGTTTAAGTCAAAAGTAATACTGCATATCTTTCTAAAAAGCTTGCAAATTGCATATTGAAATGTATTCTAAGCATTATAGAAGAAACAACCTTGACTTGTGCATACATGTCACTGTAGAAGTTAAATCAATATACAGTAAGTACTGTTCCTGTTTTTTTTTTTAGATTAATTTAACGTTGTTTCTTTCTTTCTTTTGAAAATTGTTGTGTGAATGTCAAGTGTTTTAAAAATCCTTTTTTAAATGTATATTCAGCTCTTTTATTTAAATAGATAAACATAAGACTATGGAGTCATTAATAAACATAAGACTATGGAGTCATTAATGTTCTTTGGGGAACCAATGGGTCACTTATTGAAAATAGATAAACACAAGACTGTGAAGCCATAAATATACATAAGATTATGGATCCATCAAAGTTCTTGGGGGACGAAATGGGCCCATCATTGAAATAGATTAACATAAGACTATGGAGTCATTAATGTTCTTGGGGAACCGATTGGCACCCTTACCACCGGATTTACAACCCCATGAACGTTCATGCTTTAAATACTAGATATTAATTCATTGAATTTACCGTACAAATGAGTAACCCACAAATTATGTCACAACAAAAAAAAGGAAATTTTGCTTACCCACGAACACTGACACCCACGATAAAAAAATGATTCCACAGTAAAAGAATCATTGCAAAAAATGTTCCAGTTCCTCCAAATATACTACTTATTTACACTAAGAACTTCTGAGTTCTTTAACGTGTGTTGGGGTACAATTAACACTTTTTACATCTGATGAAGCAAGATAGTGTAGAAATTTTTTTTGATGTCATTATTTTGCAAATTCTGTAAAGGATAATCCTTCTTTGTTTGAGAATGCAATCTGTCAATAGGTCGAGTGTTGACAGACGCGTCTTTCATACAATTACGCGTGTATTTTCGTACTGAATTGACTAGTGATTTTTTCGTTTACCCAGTCCTGACAAGGAGCATACGGTGTGTGTGACTGTTCATTAGGGGGTGATTATTCCTCTCTGACACCTGATCCCAATTTAAATGTTCTCCGTGTTTAGTCTTCTCAAATTTGTAAAGATTCTATATGGAGTTTTTAACTTGATTACTGTGCGTTTTCTTAAGCACCTTTCATGTCAATCGAAACGTCAAAAAGGAGATGTATGATGCCAATAGGTAGTGAAGATTTTATGAAATGAAACATATATATATTGATATAATGAACAGTATTCAAGCTCAAAAGTCCATTCAAAAATACAATTCAGGAGCAGAGCAAATACGGACCTCTAAAATATAAAAGGTTGGAACAGGTCCCATGGAGAAGAGCCGACCAGTCACAACTGCAGTGTGCTCTTTGTCACAATCGGGAAATAATGGGAAATGTCTTTGACAATTCAGTGTTTAAATAATTGCCTAACAATTACAGGTGCAGTATGAAAAACGTCCATCAGCATCTGGCTTAATGACAAACTGTATTTGCTGGCGTCATTATATCGACCAAAGAGCTTAAGAAATGGTGACTGTTTATATTCATGTTTCATCAACTTGCTGTAGAAATTGTTCATTAGTAGAGCTTACTTTTGCATATAAGATCGAATGAGAAGAAATATAATTCCCGTATGCAAGTGATAAGGATATTATATTGCTGCATAAGTAAGGGAAGGTGACGATTGAAAAGGTATAGTCATCACATCAATCATAAAGGGTTAGAGTTTAAAATAGTTGTTTGATTACTAACATTTTGTTGAACTGCATTTCAGAGCATGTGTATGCATATGAGTAGATATAAAATATTAACATAAAATGTAAGTATAAATGAGTAACCCTAGAAAGTATGTCCCAACAATCCAACAAAATTTTGCTTGCCCTCAGACGTTGAGACCCACACTTGAAAATGGTTTTTTTTTTTGTGAAACATGTCACAGTCCTTCCAGTTAAAAGCTGATATTTTTTGTTAATAATAAGCACTTCTATGTCTTCCGTCGTTTGTTAATGTCCAATTAACCATTCTTACAAGCTAATAAAACAAAATAGTCTAGAAAATTCTTTTGAAGTCATTTTGCAAATTATATGGTGGATACTGCGACTTTGTTTTAGAATGCAGTCTGTCATAAGGTGGAGTGCTGACTAACGCGTCTTACATACAAATTGCGCGTGTATTTTCATACTTAATTGACTATTGATTGTTTTCCTTTTACACAATCGTGGCAATGAGCATTCGGTGGGTGTGACCATTCATTAGGAGTTACTTAATTCTCCGTAACACCTGATCCCAGCTTTAATGTTGTTCGTGTTTGGTCATCTCAAAATGTTAAATGTAATGGAGTTTAATGTAATGCTTAATGTAATAGAGTTTTGAACTTGATTACTGTGCAATTTCTTAATCATCCTTCATGCCAATCAAGACGTAAAATAGGAGATGCATGATGCCAATAGGTAGTGAAGATAGTTCTGGAATGAAATATATGGAGATAACAAATAGTACTCAAGCTCAAAAGTCCATTCAAACAATTAAAACGAGGAGCAGAACAAACAAAGACCTCTAAAACATCAGAAGTGGGATCAGGTACTGTGAGGAAGACAGAATTACCTTCCGACTGGTCACAACTACAGAATGCTCTTTGTCACAATCGGGAAATAACGGGGAAATTCGGTGACATTTCAGTGTTTAAATAATCGCCTCACAATAACAAGTGTAGTATGAAAAACGTCCATCAGCATCTGGCTTAATGACAAACTGTATCGACCATAGAGCTTAAGAAATGGTGACTTTTTTAGACTGTTTATATTCATGTTTTATCAACTTGTTTGTTGATAGCTTACCTTGCTTTAGATATTGTTCATAAGTAGCTTTTGCATATCAAATCAAATGGGAAATATAATCCCCATATGCCGGTGATAAGGGTATATTGCTGCATAATTAAGTACAACTATTTGTAAGAACCAGGCAGGGGGTGATTCATGACCAATTCAGATTTTTACAATTAGTAATCAAACAACTGTTTTAAAAGCTAACACTTTATGATTAATGTGATGACTATCTTTTCAATCGTCCTTACTTATGCAGCAATATACCCTTATCACCGGCATATGGGGATTATATTTCCCATTTGATTTGATATGCAAAAGCTACTTATGAACAATATCTAAAGCGAGGTAAGCTATACTCAACAAACAAGGTGAGACATGAATATAAACAGTCTCATATAAAGTCACCATTTCGTAAGCTACAATGACGCCAGCAAATGCAGTTTGTCATCAAGCCAGATGCTTGTTTGGACGTTTTTCATACTACACCTGTTATTGTGAGGCAATTATTTAAACACTGAATTATCAGCGAATTTTCCCGTTAATTCCGATCGTGACAAAGAGCACTCTGCAGTTGTTACCAGTCGGCAGGGGATGCTGTCTTCTCCATGGCACCTGATCTCATCTGTGATATTTTAAAGGTCCCTATTTGCTCTGCCCCTGATTTGTATTTTTTAATGGACTTTTGAGCTTGAATATCATTCTTTAATTCTTCATATTTCATTTAAGAAAATCTTAACTACCTATTGGCATCAAGCATCTTCTATCTTGACTGGCATGAAGGGTGATTTAGAAATTGCACAGTAATCAAGTTCAAAACTATATTACATTAAACTTCATTACATTTAACATTTTGAGATGACTAAACAAGAAAAACAATTAGGTGTTTGGAAGAATTAAGCAACTTCTAATGAATGGTCACACCCACCAAATGCTCATTGCCAGGATTGTGTAAAAGGAAAACAATCAATAGTCAATTAAGTATGGAAATACACGCGCAATTGCCAAACAATTTGTATGTAAGACGCGTCAGTCAACACTCCACCTAATGACAAACTGCGTTCTAAAACAAGGTCGCAGAATCCACGCTAGAATTTGCAAAATGACTTCAAAAGAGTTTTCAAGACCATTTTGCTTTGTTTTATCAGCTTGTCAAAATGGTTAATTGGACATTTACAAACGACAGAAGACATAGAATTGCTTATTATTAACAAAAAATATTAGCTTTTAACTGGAAGGACTGGAACATGTTTCACAAAAAAACCTTATTATTGCAGAGATTTCCCTTACTTATGCAGCAATATTCCCTTATCACGTGCATACGAGGATTATATTTTTTCTCATTTGATTTGACTTAAGTTTTACTTATGAATAATTTCTACAGCGATGTAAGTTATCAACAAACGAGTTGATGAACCATGAATATAAACATTATCATATAAAGTCACCATTTCTTAAGCTCTATGGTCGATACAATGACGCCAGCAAATACAGTTTGTCATTAAACCAGATTCTGTTGGACATTTTTCATACTACACCTGTAATTGTGTGGCAATTATTTAAACACTGAATTGTCAGCAGATTTTCCCGTTATTACCTGATTATGACAAAGAGCACTCTGCAGTTGTAACCAGTCGGCAGGGGATGCTGTCTTCTTCATGGTACCTGATCCCATTTCTGATGTTTTAGACGTCTGTGTTTTCTTTGCTCCTCGTTTGAACGGAATTTTGGGCTTGAATACTATTCGATATCTCCATTTATTTCATTTTAGAAAATTTCCACTACTTATTAGCACCAAGCATCTCCTATTTTACGTCTTGATTGGCATGAAGGGTGATTAAAAAGATCCACAATAATCAAGTTCAAACCCCATTACATTCAACATTTTAAGATGACCAAACACGAACGACATTAAAGTTGGGATCAGGAGGCAGGGAGTAATAAATATCCCCTGATGAACGATCAAACCCACTGTTTGCTCCTTGTCAGTACTCGGGTAAACGGAAATATCATTTGTAAATTCAGTATGAAAATTCACGCGTAATTGCCAAACAATTTGTATGAAAGACGCATCAGTTAACACTTGACCTACTGACAGATTGCATTCTCAAACAAGATCGCCATAATATTTGCGAAATAATGACTTCAAAAGAAATTTTTACACTATATCTTGCTTCATCAGATATAAAAAGTGTTAATTGTACCCCAACACACGTTAAAGCAATTAGTAGTGCTTAGTGTAAATAGTCGCATATTTGGAGGGACTGGAACAGCAATTAGTAGTACTTAGTGTACAAATTTTGTCACATATTTGGAGGGACTGGGACATTTTTTGCAATGAACCTATTACTGTGGAATCATTTGGTAATCGTAAAACGTGCACACTTTTCTTGGAAAAAAGAACCTTTTTAGATTTGCCAATATGGTGTTGCCTTTAGCCTGTACAGGTAAGGTACATATAAAATAGTCATGAAGTAAATTCTTTACCATTTGAACAACATGCTATATTCCCCTTTGAGAATAAAACATGGTATGTCTAGTAAAGCATTTGCTATGCAACTGCGAATATCATTGCACCAAACATGCACAAGATGGGATTCGGAATAATTTACTTTAGTGACTTTTGAATGAACGGGGATTTAAATCCAGAGTAGCTTTGTTAATTTCCTAATTCCTTTGACTTAACAACTACTGAAGCATATACAACTTCCCTGTTTCTGTGTATTCTGGTGAAGAGAGTGCCAAATTAAAGGTCTGTCTAACCTTGCGTCTTTTGTCTAGTCTTTTTGTACCTTACAACTACGAAGTAATTTACAGGATAGGTTATGTCGTAATATATTACATGGAAGATCTATTTAGATGGCATAAATGTTCAAGAATTCATCTCGAGCTGGCCATTTGGCTTTTTTCAGTGTTTACAGGGAAAGAGATCTCGTTTCCGGTAAGTTTTTTTTTTGTTTTTTTTTTTACAAAAACATAATTTTGTAAAAGAAAATATTCATATTATGCAAATAATTCAGTACCCTTAATTAACAAGTTGAAGGTGTTTAACGCTTTACATTTATAAAAAAAAGGGGGACACAATCTAAATTTTAAGTAAATGTTAGAACACATTAGAAAAATTTCAGTGTACTACAGTGAATATGGACACATGTTTAGTTTACGTGTTAATTGTATATAAAGGATTACCTTTAGGTAAATGCTACCTGGTCCATGTATTTCTACTGCACATTTTTATATTTTCGTGCCCCTGAAATAATTATTTTCCATCTTTACAACAAAGCCGTTTTTATAATAACAGAAAACAGATTTGAAACATTATTTCACTGTTACCCTTTGATAATAAATTGGTTTTTACATGTAATTATTACCTCTTTAATTATGATCTTACAAGATAATAAATAGTAAGTTAAAATCTTTTTGAATCATAAAGCATTAAAAAACAAAATCTAAGATTTACATCTAGCAGTAAAAAATTAAAAGGATATATTTTTAAAGAATATAATTGTGCAGTACGCTCTTTCATTAAAAACCTGATTGATTATCATGCATTTATTGGTGTCTGCAATGCATTTGGTGCTGGATAGCTAAAGTCTTTTAAATTGAATTCTTCGAGGTAGAATTCGGAATAATTGAACACATGTCATGTCTGTGAATAGGAAATCTGAATTCCATGTACCGTATATACTCGCCTATAAGTCGGTTCGCCTACAAGTCGGTTGTATTCAATAAGCTTATATATCATAGATACTGACCTCATATAATACTATTCATTTTATAGCTCGCCTATAAGTCGGACATAGAGTTTTGGACCAGAAATTAACTCCCAAAAATCCTACTTATAGGCGAGTATATACGGTAAATGTTCCTGGATACGGCATTATAATTTAAAAAAATTTTTTTTTGGGTGATTTGGAAATTAAAATGTTTGTCTAGGTTTATTTTTTGAGTTTGAAAGAGTATACATATACTTAAGGAATCACTGTCTAGTTAGTGTAGTATGCCGGGGCATCAACAATAGTGGGAAACACGGGATAATTTGCATAACGGGCGAGGCCCGTTATGAATAAATTATCCCATGTTTCCCACTATCGGTGATGTTCCTGGCATACTACACTAACTAGACAGTGATGCCTTATATTTCCATTTCATTATGAAATAAAATTGTAGATTTAGACTTTGAAAATGTAGACTAATCGATTTAAATTACACGAGGACTCCCATGCCAATTTCAATAGTCCTCGCCCACTGACGTCAAACACATAGGCATCCGCACGAGTTTTACATGCATATTTGGCCTCCTTAGCGTCAGACACAGAGAAAGATGTGCACGAGATTTGCATGCATACTCAGTATTAGGCTTCCTTAGCTCCTGACCTATTTACCTGCCTAGTTTACATTCCGGCAGAATTATCAAGAAATAAACTCCCCTAACATTCAAAGAGTTATCACAGAGAAAAAAAATTAGAAATGGAAATATTTCTATGTTATATCATGCTCCAAAAATGTGGTGAAATAAAGTAATTTTAAATATGACATACCCTTTTTGGTTTAAAATAGTCATAATATGTGTATTTTAAAGCATAATTCATCCCCTAAAATACCTTTGAAATCAAATAGCAGTTTAAAGATAAAAAATATGATTTTTTTTCCGTTCCACTTTATGTTTGTTTATTTTGTTTGTGCAGTATGTTGTTTAACGAATCTTTCGAGAATTTTTCATTCATATGCAAATTGTAACATTTGGCCGGTGGAGAGCTCTAAATTTTGCACTTCAGGATTGTAATATTGTTGCTAGATTTGTTGAACCATCGTGTGTGGGTAAGATTACGACATCAGTGCTGTTTCCAAATAGGATTCATATCTTATTCTTTAGAATATCATCCCTGTGAGTTTTATTACAAAACTGTCTTTCATTCAGGAATAATTAGCATAAAATATGTAAAGGTATATTTTGTAAATCAGGTTGAAATAAAATATGGCGGTAAGTTTTATTAATTTAATGCTTTTTCTTGGTAATCTTATTCCGAGAAGAGCAATTTAGAATATGAGTAAGCATCTTGATTACAAGTATATATGAATAGATAACAATAATGATATTGGTCTTTAAACCAGTTATGGAACAAGTACAGTAAGATATACAATAAGATATCAATTACAATGCACTGACAATTTTTTTTGTTCTATTTAAACATGCATATTGTTTTTATTGTCGGTCATTTCTGCCACATTAAAATTCTTGCTATCATGTTGTAAAGTTGACAAGGTGGCGATAAATGCTAAATTTAATGACAATTTGGCATGTTGTAAACTTTGCATTTAACACCACCTCCCTAGTAAATTCATTATTTCCAACATGATGCTATACATGTATATTGAAAATGACCAATTTATCTATACATAATTACATCTCATTACAATATTACTATGAAATAAGATGAACCATGAAGTTGAAATTTATTGTGTCTTCAAAATTAATCCAACAATAATAGGGCAAACCTGATTTCACCAGCACAAAAGGCTGAAACTGGATTTTTTCCCTAAACTTATGTCTTGAACAGAAGTCGATTTTTTCTTTCGCATTTAAGTTAATTTGATATTTTCTCCATTTAAATTTTGTGCAAGTTAATCATAAATTTTTTCCAAATATTTCTAAATATTTCTAATTTTGTCTACGGAATCTGCCGTTTACATGATAATAAATGAGGTTGCATGGCGGGTGTGACCAGTTCGACAGAATTGATTTCTTTTTGTAGGCACCTGATTCCACCTCTGGAATTCCAAAACATTTTTGCCCTGTTCTTAAGTTTTGCATTATTCAAAGGTGTGTGTGTGGTTTTTTTTTTTTTAGATCGATCAGTGTATGTCATCATCTTTTAAATTATACATAAATCTTTCAAAATGAAAAAAAAATGTAAAATCAAAATTAACTGAAATTTTAAATTTTGGAAACTTCAAAGATCTCTGTAACCTATCAAGGATTTTGACAACAATAGGTTGCCTTATAAACGTAATTCCCAAGGACGCAACTTACAAGGTGGTTGTAAAACACACATCATGCCTGCATATTAGCTTCTTCTAGCATGTATGTCCATATAAAATTTCTTTTGTTTGAATGGTTTTTTCAACAGATACGATATAGAGCAAGTCTTTCAAATGCTTCTCTTTAAATATTAAGTTTCATTTGAAAGTTGAATGTCAAAACATTGTGGTGTTAGGTAGAAACCATAGGAGATAATGAAGAATGATGTGAGGATAATTTCAATTACTTTCGAAGCTATTGAAATACAGTATGCTATTATCTTTAGTCTAATCTTTTCTTAACTCTAATGGATCAAGATATTTAACATACTGGCATAACATGCTATTCAATTTCTTTTCAGAGAGAACATATTGGTATAACATGCTATTCAATTTTTTTTTCAGAGGGCTATAAATTGATATGTCTATCCTGCAACTGATAATAGATGCACAAATCCAAAGGCAAGGAGCACACGGCGGATGTGACCGGTTGACAGAAGATGTTTACTTCTCAATGACACCTGATACTAACTGTGATGTTTTTGAGGTATGTGTTTGCTCTGCTCCTGCTTTGTATTATTTAAATGGAATTTGAGTTTGAATGATGTTCCTTATGTCCATATTTCATGCATCAAAATAAAACATTTTACTTCTTGTAAAAGGTAATTCGAAAGTGACGAAATCTACCGCGCGAGTTGAATTGCTAAAAATAACAAAAATTTATAATGACTGCTTGTTTGGTCATTTAATTTTTGTAACTTTATTGTAAAATAAATATCATGATAGATAGAGTAAAAAATTCCATTATTATAATTAGATTTTTAAATATGATTGATAAAAGCTTTATACCGGGGATTTTTTGTTGTTGCGAAAATTGTGTGTGGCAAGCCTATAATTAATAATATTTCTTACATAGTTAAAGCAATAATAAATATAACCCAGAAGAAAAATAAAAAAAACACCAAAATATTTCATGATTAAAAATGTGGGTATGATATATCTTACAGGAAAAAAATGTTCTCCATCTTAACTTTGTAAGAAGAGTTTAAATTTGAATGCTCTGGAGCTTTGATAAGGTATGACTAAAATCAAATTAATGCTAATAAATGTTTGATTTTTAAGAAAATGACTAGTATGTACTCCTTGTTGCTGTAAAATGAAATTATGATTAGAAAAAATAATTTTACCTGTACAATATTCGCTGTTTTCAGACTGCTCCCTGTCCTTCAAATTGTATTCTCGCCTGTATTTTGGTGGGTATTTTATACAGTCTAATCAGGTAAGCCTTTTCTTTTTTTTAAATGTTTGCCAGAAGAACCAGTAAGTATACGAATTTCAAATAATGCAAGTGTCTGCAACGTGTGGTGTCTGCTTTCTTGTCCTTGTCTTGCTCATGTAAACGTTTAATTTAAACATTTATTTGCAGGTTCCTTCAAACGTACGTTTTCTGTTTGTGTCGTCTGCGTTTGTCTTGTGTCTTTTTCGCTTCCTTGTCTGCTTTTTCCGTCTGTATGCTGTATGAATGAAGGAGTGAAAGGTTCATTAATTAAACCATTTCTTTATTTCCAGGAATTGAAAACCAATACCATTGATTTTTCATGTATGAAAATTTTAATTTTCCAGCAACTACTCCGAATCCCTGCGTGGAGTACCGAGTGGGCAGGAATCTCTCGGAGGAATGTGGAAACCATAGTGACTCCGGGTACTGTGTCGATGATAACAGCGCATGTCTGCCTTCACCTGAAGGAACGGACTGGAAATGTAAATGCGTCAGTGGCTTCTTCTCGATTCACTCCTCCTGTGTTCCAGGTGTGTAATATATTCCATGAGATTTTTCTGGTTAAAGTCAACTATCTGTTAATTGTTACATTCAGCACTCAGCACTAGATAATACATATGAACACGTGTTGTCCCATGTTGACATGATTTCTTCACGTAGTTGAAGTATTTATCTTGGTTCATCGGAGTATCTACGACTTTATGAAAATTGATATTTTTTGGCATGTATTTCTTCCAGAAAAATTGTGTAGATAATGATTATGACTTTTGAAAATTTTAATATTTCAGTACCCGAGTCTTTATTTGAAGATAAGAACATTTCTCTAGGAATATTTACAACAGACAGAATTGTGTCTATCAGTAAAAGCAATGCCAAAGGTTCAGGTATCTAAATTCATTTGTATGGATAGGAACAGTAGAAAATTTAACATTTATTATCCATTGCCAACCATTTTGTAAGGACATCTGATAATTCTTTGCTACTATATCACTATCATAAAGTATAGAAAAATGTAGATGGATGAATTTCTATCAGAAAAAAATATCAGTTTTACCTAAGAAAAATATTATTTTAGGAAAAGAACTTATATGTTTGCAAGTTATTCACTATTTAAAGACATTTGCTGAAACCTGGGATTAAAGATTTCTTTCTAAATAATTGTAATTACCCATACAAATACATACTCATTCGCAGAACACTACTTCAACTTTGGAGATGTTGTACAAGCAGTTGATACAAATAACGGCGATTGCACTCTTAAAACCCTGGAATCTGGATTCAGTTGCTTATTGAATGATACAGGAATAATTGTGAAGATTGACAAAGTGGTAGAAGATAAATTATATCACGTGATTGCCCACGTGACTGTTTTAATTGGACCAGAGAAAGCTAAAGTTGAGGATACCTTAGGGATATCATTTGATATTCAAACAATTAGAGAAAACCAGACAATAATTTTACCTGATGGAATAATGAAAGACACCCTTGTTACTAAGGTAGATTTGGTGTCGTACGAAACGAGTCCATTTTTGGTTGGTGATGTAAGTTACTTTCATATGGATTCAAATGGATTTGTAAGAACGAATTGGACAATATCGTTGGACGACCATGATTCGAAACTCATTTCTAAACTATTTATTACTTATGCTTACACAGATCGTTTTATAGGAATAGTTGTGTACAAAAAGAAGTATGAATTGGACTTAAATGAGAATACCAATGAAACTGTGATTTGCATCACTGCACCGAATGTTGATAGTACAATTCTACAGCCACATGACTTTGTTGCTTTACAATCTAATGGTTCAGTGGTGGTTCAGAAACCTTTTGATTATGAAACGATCAAACAATACAAATTTTCTGTGTTTAGCCAATACAATGGGCAAAATTTTACAACCGACGTCACATTAAACATCATTGATCAAAATGACGTAATGCCTTCATTCACATCCACCACATATAATTTTAAAGCAATACAGTCGGATTTCAATACCATCGTGGGTGTGGTTTTGGCCTCAGACCCTGACACAGTGGGAAGCCTCGAATACAACATAACAGGAGATTCGAGATTTTCCATCAGCCCTTCTGGTGTAATATCCTTGACAAACGCTCAGAGGAATGGTAATGCTACAATTACCGTGTCAGATGGAAAGTTACAAGATCAGGCATCTGTTAACGTTGAAGTCATTCCCGTTGTTACCAACGACACACACTCACAGTTCAACTTTACTTGTGAGGTCTTAGAAAACCAATCCTCGGGGACCTCTGTTTGTAATATCAGTCTCAGTGGGTACACTGATTATATTTTCGACATCCCAGATGCACAGAATTTCTTCAACCTCAACGCAGAAAAGGTAACAATGTCTGAAAATTGTTAAGATATTGTGATTTTTGATAAAAATAAATTTCAGCAGATCAATTTGTATAGTTCTACAGATTACTATAGTTATTCTTATTTTAGCAATTCCTCAGAATTACTATTTCAAAAGGTTAAAAAGGAGAAGTTATGCATATAACTGATTGCACTTGCAGGGCAAAATTTCAACAAACGTTAGAATCGACAGAGAAACAACGCCTTCATTTAACTACTCTGTCTTTGCCAAAGAAGAAAAACAGTCATGCAAATTTGCTGTAAGTACGAGGGACATTTCAAAAGTTCAGAGAACTGTTTAATAATTTTTTTTTACCTTTTCACGGAAATTATTGAGTTTGATATCATTGGAAAGATAAGAAAAATATACACATGTTGTGACGTCACTTTGAAATTTTTATGACGTAATAACTCCGAAAATGACGTCAGAATACCGAATGTTTAGCATACTGAAAAGTCGCGTTAAAAAAATTATCCACATGAGACAATTTTTAAAAATCTGCCAAAGGCTTATTTGAAAAAAAAATATTTCAAAGCAAACTTTAATTTGCAAAGAAATAGAGTAGGGCTATGGTACTGTTTATCAGCAATTCCATATTTATTGTATGGTTTGTTAACTAGCACGGTTTATGTCCGGTTACGCTATCATCGGCATTCATTTAATAATTTTATTTACCGTGCATGATACGGTTGGATTTTCGGTCTTTTAACTAGCTTTCAATTGTGTGAAATAAAACATGTTCTGTTTAAAACTGAAGTATATTAATGCAGTTTTCAACAAATATATTTTGAGTAACAGGATTCTTACAGTTTACTTATAAAATGTACAAAAGTCTTGCCCCTGACTTGTTTTTTTGTGTGTATTTTTTCTTATTAATTCAACTTCGGTGCCCCAAAACTCACTACTGATTTTGACTCCAAAAAAAGGATTATAAGTTACAGAGACGTAAAATCTTTTTAAATATCCATGAATTAAAATTTGCGAATATGTAGAAGAACGGTGGAGTTACAATTGTGCCCGCGCCATTTTGAATTTTACAAGAAATATAGGGCTAGCTAAATTTAACTTTTATTGAGCCTTCATCGATCCCACAAATCTGGTTAAAACACTTGACGAACTGATGCCATCAAATTTTGTAACACGATCGCCTAATTTTCTTTGATTGTCAACTTCGTCTTTTTCTCACAGTTAGGTCTTTTTTACGCAATATTTTGAGCGAGATTCGATAAAAACATGTGATGTTTGACACTCGCTTAAATCATTTCAGATCAAGAAGATCTCAGAAATAGAACACCATATGATAGATTGTAGTCTATGTAAACATTCCACAGGCATTTGCGTCCGTTAGCTTGCGCCCGAGAAATGAGCAAAAGTTATCATTAGAATTTTAATTTGATCAAATTGTGTCTTTTGTTACGTCATTTTTATAGACATTAGGCTAAACATTCTTTATCCTGACGTCATTTTCGGAGTTTTTACGTCATAAAATAATAAAGTGAAGTTACAAAAATGTGTAGGTTATGGTTTTTCTGATCTTTCCAATGATATCAAACTCAATAATTATCGTAAAAAGGTTAATTTTTTATTAAACAGTTCTCAGAACTTTTGAAATGCCCCTCGTAATAGGATATTATATTCATTTCATATTATACATGTTATACTAGTATCATATTCATAGTATTTTAAAAATATGCAATTTATTCATTATTGTATTATTAACTATGTGCAAAAATTAACAAATTAATAATTTAAAATATTTTTTTAACTTACAGAGCATCCAGGTCCAGATTTTGGTGAAGGATGAGAATGATAATCCACCATTATTTGAAAGAACAGAGTACGTCGGAACAATAAAAGAAAATTCAGCAATCCGTAAATCAGTACAAGTGAGACATAAACATATACTAATAATGTATATTTTCCTTTCAAGTTAACCGCATGTTATTTTAAAATATTTTAATTTTAAATTGATAAAATTCTTGCAAGCATTTGATGTTACATAAAAACAAGGACCAATATTTCACTTGTTTGATTTTCTGAACACCCACGGTTATTCAGTTAAAGAAAATAACCTTTACATGTATTTGCCTTTGAATTTTAGCTGAATCATCCTATCGGTGCCACAGACAGAGACCTGAATTCGGTGTTCACATACAATATATCTGGAGACGCTTTTCATATAAATGCTAGTACTGGAGAAATTTCCTCACTTAAAGTTTTAGACAGGGAAGGAACAGAAAATTATGACCTTATTCTAGGAGTGTTCGATGGAATACATGCAACTTCTTCAAGTATTCGGATTACAGTAGCTGATATAAACGACAATCCACCCATACTTCCAAATACCACGTACGGCACTTTATAAAAAATTATCTACTGACTTTTCTAAGAAAATTGAATGTTTCTTTCATTTATTAATTTACATATGTTTTCTCTTTATAGGTTTTCCATTCCAGAGAATGCATTGGTAGATTCAAACATAGGACAAATCCATGCAACTGATGCTGATACAGGTATAAATGCAGAACTATTTTATATATGTGATTCGGAGTATTTCAAGATTAATTCAACTGGCATGCTGAAAGTTGGTCGTGAACTTGATAGAGAGACAATTGATCACCACGTATTTAACTGTACTGTCTGCGACAATGGAAAACCTTCGCCACTTTGTGCAACATCGGAGATCCAAGTGGTTGTCACAGATATCAACGAAAAACCTAGTAAGAAGAACGTTGGAAAGGTATTCAGTGTACCAGAAACGTCGAATTGTACAAGTGTTTGGAACATGACCTCCTTCTTCGAGGATGATGATCTAGGCAGCAATAGTGAATTAGAATTCAGAATTTTAAGGTGAAATAAATTCAGTTTTAAAATTTTTGATTAAAAAAAAAATCACAAATAATTAATGTCTTGTTTTCAGAAAAGAATTCCCCCTCTATCTTATTCTTTCTTTTTAAGCCATGCTGAAATATTTTCCGTTGATTCAAACGGGATAGTATCATGTCCCTCTTTGGACTATGAAAATGTACAGAAAACTTACCAGGTGGAAATTCAGGCAGCCGATAAAGGATCTCCCAAATACTCTACAACAAATACAATTAATATATTGGTTGAAGATGTGAACGATAATACACCAATTCCAAGCGAGGATAAGGATTTCGAAATTATATTTTACAGGTAAGACATCCTAAGGTTACTGTTGCACAGAATTTCTTTTAATTTGTTGTCGTAATGTTAGGATTTCAAACCTCTTTTTAAAAATTGCATTTAATTAAATAAAATGTTAATTAATGGTAGTAAAATAGTCTGTTCAGGACTTGGAACTTTTTTAAAAGAAAAATTAAATCCATTTCAATAGTGGAGAATGCACTAGCGGATGTTCCAAACTAGTGGCGCTCATCACGGCCAGTGACGCTGACACTGGCATAAATGCTGAATTGATTTTTCAAGAGTCTGGTGGCAATGCATCTGCATTTCTTGAGGTGGAGAGAGAAACGGGACTAGTATCAGCAAAATCTCAACCAAGTGAAACCGGGGTCTATGAGTACACAGTTATCATTTCAGACAAAGGAACCCCATCACTTAATGCCACGACAACTATATCACTAAATGTGACAATTTTACAGGATACCGGATCAAAAATCATCAAGATATTTCCGACTGATAAACTTGTTTATAATTGGACGGAAAATGTTGACTTTTTAGCGCCTTTCATATATCTGAAGAACTTTACTTCTGAGGAAACGCCATCGAATGTCACATTTCTTACACCAAACTATATCCATAGTGATTTTTATCTTAATGGTTCTCAGAATGAGCATCTTTTTGTAAATGCTACAACTCTTCAAATGAAGCAAGGAAATTCTGCAACATCATTTGACAGAGAAAAACTAAGACAATACCGTTTCATCGTTCAGGCCAAACTTCCACAATATAGTATGCTTGCTGAAGTAAGAAAAGTTTCCTTCTTTAATGTTCAAATTATTCAGAATTTCTAGCCAAGTTCTATTCCGTCCTCTCTGTCGTATCGTAGATTCTGGGAGGTTACATATATTTCACCTGATCTTTGTTTGATGGTATAAAAAGATGAATCATCATCTGCAACAGACGGGTTTATAAACGAACTACAGTTCAATTTCTCTTCTATTTCAAATACCGATTCTAGTATTGCAAAAAGCATAGCTTTAGTCCATGATTTTTAAATACTGATATTTCATGAAGCAGAGTCGAGAAATTTTATACCACGCTGGAAACTATAGGTGCAGTTGCATATTTTCGTCTCATTCTTCTCCCAGTCCTCTGCTGTCATTGTTGTTAATAACCCTATTAATACAGTGTTTTCTTCAACTTCTACCTGATAAGCGGATTGGTTGAAAAATGGACGTCTATTTTCATCTATTATGGTTATTTTCACCTGAAATTGAATTTTATAAGAATATTTTATATACTGGTTAAAGGAAATCTGGTAATAAATGTTGATTGCTTTAAAAATCAAAAGTATGATAATTTCAAGGTAGATCATCTAATGATATTTTAAATAATCATTTTTAAAAATTATTGTTTAAATTGGAACGTGTTCGAACAAAAGCCGGTGCTTACAAGATATTTTAAAAATCCAACTCATTTGATTTCTTTATGAAATTATTTTGAGCAAAAGACTACACAATCTTCGAAATAAAAAATTTAAACTAACCGTGACATTGGTTGACAATGGCGGGTTCCCTTTGTCACTGACAATGACGTACAGCTCAGCAGAATCTACTTGAAGCTTGAATAAGTTCTTTGCAATGGAAATTTCTCCGCTTGAGGAATCGATCGCAAAGAAACTATAAGCGCCACTTGTTTCGGCAAAAGCTTAAAAGTATCAGAAATGAAATATTGGATCAGTGGTTGAAAAGTTTTGATATGAGAAATTTATATTTGAAATGTAACGCCTAATGAAATCTCGATTTATCCAGTATTTCAGGACATAGAATACATTCAGAAAACGAGTGTAAAATACAGTATAGATTTACCAACCGAATTCAATTAAAGCGTTATTGCCGCTATCCTTGTCAGTGGCGTTTATGAAGTCGACAATAACATGGCTGATATTGATTGAACGAAGGATTTCTATCTGAATGACGTCGTCAGATTCTGGTGCGTTGTCATTGACGTCCAGAAGTTCAACCACCAAAAGAGCAGTTGAGGATTTTCCTCCTATTTCAACAATTCGATTGGAAAGAAATTAAACGCACTATTTTAGTTCAGTTAAAATGATCAAATAATCATGTTTTTGTACCTTTAAACATTTAGATAAATATAATTCATCAACTGATATTTATTATCTTAGACCAAACATTCTGGCCTGCTCACTGCTGTCGTCAATATCTGAAGCTTTCTTGGCATTTAGGCGGGAACGACACCATCTAAATCAAGATTGGTGCCAATGTGTGACTACATTTGAACCATTACGGATTAACTCTGTACTATCATTTTATTTGAATTTTATTGGAAAGGCGTAATAACGCGTTTTAGAAAGGCGTAATAACGCCTTTTAGAATGGAAAGGCGTAATAACGCCTTTTAGAATGGAAAGGCGTTAACGCCTTTTATAAAGGCGTTACAACGCCTTTTAAAAAGGCGTTATAACGCCTTTTAAAAAGGCGTAATAACGCCTTTTGGAATGGAAAGGCGTAATAACGCCTTTTCAAAAGGCGTTATAACGCCTTTTTTCGCGTTATTACGCCTTTTCGAAAGGCGTTATAACGCCTTTGAATTTTTTTTTCTTTCTAGATTGATCCTAATAGGCTTTCGTGTGCCAATGTGTGACTACATTTGCTTTTACCTTTATTTGAACCATTAGGGATTTATTCAGTACTATCATTGTTAAATACAGGCAGCTTTAATTAAACCAAGGTTATGTTATCTGTATTGCCCTGCATTATTGTCAAACGTTGGATTTGCAATTCCGTATTTGATATTGCAATCTTACAGTGTACTCAATCCATTAGACAAGAAAAAGAAACTGTAGGAGTATTGCACATAAAACCACGATGACATACCCACAGATAGCAATGCCAGTAGTTAGAATAAGAAGACACGTGACACCAAGTAGCGACCACGTGTAGGTTTGGAACTGTTTCTCCGCCGTACTTGCACCAGTCGTAGACAGATCACACTGAGCTTCGCCTTTTAATGTCAAAGAAAGGCTTACAATGCTGAAAAAAAAAACTCTTTTGTGACAAAGGCTTTTTTAAAAATTAAAATTTGACTTAGATAATTAAGAAATTGCAGGATATCAACTCCAGTTTGATATTTGAAATAACACAAAATAACAGAATAAATACTAGTACCCTGATTTTGGATTGACGCCTTGGTCTTTGGCCTGAACAGTCAGGTTTAAGGTATGGTCACCAATGAGGGTCACCTTTTTTCTGAGTGAAATTGACCCTGTACTGTTTATGTGGAACATGTTCTATAAAACACACAAAAATATGTGTTGTATAAAATACAGGTACTTTTAAAAAGAAACTAAGTTGTTTCTTTAAATGAACTGATTAAAACAATGTCCTGAACGCTTGAGCTTTATTTTAAATTTAATAACTAATTCTTACGAAGGCATTTCCGTCTAATATGCTATAGACAACTTGACCATCTTTTCCTGAATCTACGTCAGTAGCAGTCAGTTGGAAGATATGTTAAATGGATTTGTAAGAACGAATTGGACAATATCGTTGGACGACCATGATTCGAAACTCATTTCTAAACTATTTATTACTTATGCTTACACAGATCGTTTTATAGGAATAGTTGTGTACAAAAAGAAGTATGAAATGGACATAAATGAGAATACCAATGAAACTGTGATTTGCATCACTGCACCGAATGTTGATAGTACAATTCTACAGCCACATGACTTTGTTGCTTTACAATCTAATGGTTCAGTGGTGGTTCAGAAACCTTTTGATTATGAAACGATCAAACAATACAAATTTTCTGTGTTTAGCCAATACAATGGGCAAAATTTTACAACCGACGTCACATTAAACATCATTGATCAAAATGACGTAATGCCTTCATTCACATCCACCACATATAATTTTAAAGCAATACAGTCGGATTTCAATACCATCGTGGGTGTGGTTTTGGCCTCAGACCCTGACACAGTGGGAAGCCTCGAATACAACATAACAGGAGATTCGAGATTTTCCATCAGCCCTTCTGGTGTAATATCCTTGACAAACGCTCAGAGGAATGGTAATGCTACAATTACCGTGTCAGATGGAAAGTTACAAGATCAGGCATCTGTTAACGTTGAAGTCATTCCCGTTGTTACCAACGACACACACTCACAGTTCAACTTTACTTGTGAGGTCTTAGAAAACCAATCCTCGGGGACCTCTGTTTGTAATATCAGTCTCAGTGGGTACACTGATTATATTTTCGACATCCCAGATGCACAGAATTTCTTCAACCTCAACGCAGAAAAGGTAACAATGTCTGAAAATTGTTAAGATATTGTGATTTTTGATAAAAATAAATTTCAGCAGATCAATTTGTACAGTTCTACAGATTACTATAGTTATTCTTATTTTAGCAATTCCTCAGAATTACTATTTCAAAAGGTTAAAAAGGAGAAGTTATGCATATAACTGATTGCACTTGCAGGGCAAAATTTCAACAAACGTTAGAATCGACAGAGAAACAACGCCTTCATTTAACTACTCTGTCTTTGCCAAAGAAGAAAAACAGTCATGCAAATTTGCTGTAAGTACGAGGGACATTTCAAAAGTTCAGAGAACTGTTTAATAGATTTTTTTTACCTTTTCACGGAAATTATTGAGTTTGATATCATTGGAAAGATAAGAAAAATATACACATGTTGTGACGTCACTTTGAAATTTTTATGACGTAATAACTCCGAAAATGACGTCAGAATACCGAATGTTTAGCATACTGAAAAGTCGCGTTAACAAAATTATCCACATGAGACAATTTTTAAAAATCTGCCAAAGGCTAATTTGAAAAAAAAATATTTCAAAGCAAACTTTAATTTGCAAAGAAATAGAGTAGGGCTATGGTACTGTTTATCAGCAATTCCATATTTATTGTATGGTTTGTTAACTAGCACGGTTTATGTCCGGTTATGCTATCATCGGCATTCATTTAATAATTTTATTTACCGTGCATGATACGGTTGGATTTTCGGTCTTTTAACTAGCTTTCAATTGTGTGAAATAAAACATGTTCTGTTTAAAACTGAAGTATATTAATGCAGTTTTCAACAAATATATTTTGAGTAACAGGATTGTAACAGTTTACTTATAAAATGTACAAAAGTCTTGCCCCTGACTTGTTTTTTTGTGTGTATTTTTTCTTATTAATTCAACTTCGGTGCCCCAAAACTCACTACTGATTTTGACTCCAAAAAAAGGATTATAAGTTACAGAGACGTAAAATCTTTTTAAATATCCATGAATTAAAATTTGCGAATATGTAGAAGAACGGTGGAGTTACAATTGTGCCCGCGCCATTTTGAATTTTACAAGAAATATGGGGCTAGCTAAATTTAACTTTTATTGAGCCTTCATCGATCCCACAAATCTGGTTAAAACACTTGACGAACTGATGCCATCAAATTTTGTAACACGATCGCCTAATTTTCTTTGATTGTCAACTTCGTCTTTTTCTCACAGTTAGGTCTTTTTTACGCAATATTTTGAGCGAGATTCGATAAAAACATGTGATGTTTGACACTCGCTTAAATCATTTCAGATCAAGAAGATCTCAGAAATAGAACACCATATGATAGATTGTAGTCTATGTAAACATTCCACAGGCATTTGCGTCCGTTAGCTTGCGCCCGAGAAATGAGCAAAAGTTATCATTAGAATTTTAATTTGATCAAATTGTGTCTTTTGTTACGTCATTTTTATAGACATTAGGCTAAACATTCTTTATCCTGACGTCATTTTCGGAGTTTTTACGTCATAAAATAATAAAGTGAAGTTACAAAAATGTGTAGGTTATGGTTTTTCTGATCTTTCCAATGATATCAAACTCAATAATTATCGTAAAAAGGTTAATTTTTTATTAAACAGTTCTCAGAACTTTTGAAATGCCCCTCGTAATAGGATATTATATTCATTTCATATTATACATGTTATACTAGTATCATATTCATAGTATTTTAAAAATATGCAATTTATTCATTATTGTATTATTAACTATGTGCAAAAATTAACAAATTAATAATTTAAAATATTTTTTTAACTTACAGAGCATCCAGGTCCAGATTTTGGTGAAGGATGAGAATGATAATCCACCATTATTTGAAAGAACAGAGTACGTCGGAACAATAAAAGAAAATTCAGCAATCCGTAAATCAGTACAAGTGAGACATAAACATATACTAATAATGTGTATTTTCCTTTCAAGTTAACCGCATGTTATTTTAAAATATTTTAATTTTAAATTGATAAAATTCTTGCAAGCATTTGATGTTACATAAAAACAAGGACCAATATTTCACTTGTTTGGTTTTCTGAACACCCACGGTTATTCAGTTAAAGAAAATAACCTTTACATGTATTTGCCTTTGAATTTTAGCTGAATCATCCTATCGGTGCCACAGACAGAGACCTGAATTCGGTGTTCACATACAATATATCTGGAGACGCTTTTCATATAAATGCTAGTACTGGAGAAATTTCCTCACTTAAAGTTTTAGACAGGGAAGGAACAGAAAATTATGACCTTATTCTAGGAGTGTTCGATGGAATACATGCAACTTCTTCAAGTATTCGGATTACAGTAGCTGATATAAACGACAATCCACCCATACTTCCAAATACCACGTACGGCACTTTATAAAAAATTATCTACTGACTTTTCTAAGAAAATTGAATGTTTCTTTCATTTATTAATTTACATATGTTTTCTCTTTATAGGTTTTCCATTCCAGAGAATGCATTGGTAGATTCAAACATAGGACAAATCCATGCAACTGATGCTGATACAGGTATAAATGCAGAACTATTTTATATATGTGATTCGGAGTATTTCAAGATTAATTCAACTGGCATGCTGAAAGTTGGTCGTGAACTTGATAGAGAGACAATTGATCACCACGTATTTAACTGTACTGTCTGCGACAATGGAAAACCTTCGCCACTTTGTGCAACATCGGAGATCCAAGTGGTTGTCACAGATATCAACGAAAAACCTAGTAAGAAGAACGTTGGAAAGGTATTCAGTGTACCAGAAACGTCGAATTGTACAAGTGTTTGGAACATGACCTCCTTCTTCGAGGATGATGATCTAGGCAGCAATAGTGAATTAGAATTCAGAATTTTAAGGTGAAATAAATTCAGTTTTAAAATTTTTGATTAAAAAAAAAATCACAAATAATTAATGTCTTGTTTTCAGAAAAGAATTCCCCCTCTATCTTATTCTTTCTTTTTAAGCCATGCTGAAATATTTTCCGTTGATTCAAACGGGATAGTATCATGTCCCTCTTTGGACTATGAAAATGTACAGAAAACTTACCAGGTGGAAATTCAGGCAGCCGATAAAGGATCTCCCAAATACTCTACAACAAATACAATTAATATATTGGTTGAAGATGTGAACGATAATACACCAATTCCAAGCGAGGATAAGGATTTCGAAATTATATTTTACAGGTAAGACATCCTAAGGTTACTGTTGCACAGAATTTCTTTTAATTTGTTGTCGTAATGTTAGGATTTCAAACCTCTTTTTAAAAATTGCATTTAATTAAATAAAATGTTAATTAATGGTAGTAAAATAGTCTGTTCAGGACTTGGAACTTTTTTAAAAGAAAAATTAAATCCATTTCAATAGTGGAGAATGCACTAGCGGATGTTCCAAACTGGTGGCGCTCATCACGGCCAGTGACGCTGACACTGGCATAAATGCTGAATTGATTTTTCAAGAGTCTGGTGGCAATGCATCTGCATTTCTTGAGGTGGAGAGAGAAACGGGACTAGTATCAGCAAAATCTCAACCAAGTGAAACCGGGGTCTATGAGTACACAGTTATCATTTCAGACAAAGGAACCCCATCACTTAATGCCACGACAACTATATCACTAAATGTGACCATTTTACAGGATACCGGATCAAAAATCATCAAGATATTTCCGACTGATAAACTTGTTTATAATTGGACGGAAAATGTTGACTTTTTAGCGCCTTTCATATATCTGAAGAACTTTACTTCTGAGGAAACGCCATCGAATGTCACATTTCTTACACCAAACTATATCCATAGTGATTTTTATCTTAATGGTTCTCAGAATGAGCATCTTTTTGTAAATGCTACAACTCTTCAAATGAAGCAAGGAAATTCTGCAACATCATTTGACAGAGAAAAACTAAGACAATACCGTTTCATCGTTCAGGCCAAACTTCCACAATATAGTATGCTTGCTGAAGTAAGAAAAGTTTCCTTCTTTAATGTTCAAATTATTCAGAATTTCTAGCCAAGTTCTATTCCGATTTAAAATGCGGAATCTCATTTTTTTTAAAACATGATTTTGTTGAACTGTCTAAATATAGCAAAAATTGACATGCATATGGCATACAGGATTTTACTTTTTATAAGGCCTTAAACTGTTCAGAATCACTTCTATTGAGAAGACGCATTTGTTAATAAAGTATTTATACTAGAAAATGAAAAACTGTATCCATTACTCTCAAAAATCATATTACACAAAACCATTAGCTCAATCATATATTTTGTAGTTAATTATTAATATCCTTGATGTGAATGACAATCCACCAGAATTTATCAGTAAAACACCTCGAGTGGTTCTCATCAGAGAGGACGCCAAAAATGGCACGATGCTAAGTGTCAATTTGGATGCGACTGATAGAGATGAGGGAGAGAATGCAGTTATAGCTTACAGGATATCACAAGAAGGTGGAACTTTTTTGATACCAAAAGTCACATGTCTTCAAAAGATTTTTAGAATCATGTTTATACCCGATCTTGAATTATATTACCATAGTATATTATTTTACAATTTAATGTTCTCTTTTTGCTGTATTATATCGATATATTTGAAAACTTTTTTAAAAAGAGTTTGTTATATGTCTTTGGAATAACTTACAATGAAAAATAGCTTTGTAGATATTGTTTGGCGAATGGTTCATTTTGTTTTTAAATATAAGATTTCATAAAAATAAATAATAGTATTTTCGGACTTTGGTTCTTTCTGCAAAATTAAACAAGATAATATTTCGCAAGTTGAAGATAAGACACATAGATATTACGTAACGACATTTAATTCTAAAAATGGCATTCTCCATTGCAGGATGTGGCGGTGTATTCCAGTTAAGGAATTCTAAAGATATCTACCTCAACGGGGAACTTGATTATGAAAAGATTCCATTCTGTTCTTTGAACATTACGGTGATATTTTACTCTTAATTGAATATTTTTTTTTATTTTGTAAAAATATATCACATGCGTGGTGCCTCTATCTACTTAATGCTTGCGTTATTTAATTTTGAAAGATGTTTTCACTTTATATTACTAATCGTTATCTATATTTAAAGGTGTATAATCCAAACAAAGTAGAGATGAATTCTGTCACCAAAGTCAGCATTGAAATAGGAGACGTCAATGATAATGAACCCTCTTTCAATTCGTCTGTTTATCACATAGCATTCAACGAGATTAGAACGGAAGACCTGGTACGTTTTTAAAATCTAGTATTAGTTAAATGTTTAAACAATTTTATCTCTTCAAATTCTTCTTCTTTATTTTTCTCTGTACATATTTTCTCAAGAAGGAAAAGGCCACACTTACTGTACCTCAGTTTTCGGTTGTTGATGAAGATTCCAGACAATATGGCACAAAGGGTTTACGGTTATCATTTGAAGAACCCTCCTTATGCCCAGTTATAGTAGAGAATGACAGGGGTAAGGTTTATTTTCCATCTATAATTATTTATCATCAGTAAATGATACCGAGGGTTATAGTTAGTAGCTTGTTACCAAACAATTGATTAGCATTTGTTTTAAAGCTGATGGATTTAGGCTGACGGTTAACAAAAGCATGGAGCTGGATTATGAGACGAAGAAAAATTACAACTGTACATTGATAGCAAAAGATGGAGGTACGCCAAACAGGCTGCTATATAGGCTGAGATAATAAATATCAGTTGATGAATTATATTTATCTAAATGTTTAAAGGTACAAAAACATGATTATTTGATCATTTTAACTGAACTAAAATAGTGCGTTTAATTTCTTTCCAATCGAATTGTTGAAATAGGAGGAAAATCCTCAACTGCTCTTTTGGTGGTTGAACTTCTGGACGTCAATGACAACGCACCAGAATCTGACGACGTCATTCAGATAGAAATCCTTCGTTCAATCAATATCAGCCATGTTATTGTCGACTTCATAAACGCCACTGACAAGGATAGCGGCAATAACGCTTTAATTGAATTCGGTTGGTAAATCTATACTGTATTTTACACTCGTTTTCTGAATGTATTCTATGTCCTGAAATACTGGATAAATCGAGATTTCATTAGGCGTTACATTTCAAATATAAATTTCTCATATCAAAACTTTTCAACCACTGATCCAATATTTCATTTCTGATACTTTTAAGCTTTTGCCGAAACAAGTGGCGCTTATAGTTTCTTTGCGATCGATTCCTCAAGCGGAGAAATTTCCATTGCAAAGAACTTATTCAAGCTTCAAGTAGATTCTGCTGAGCTGTACGTCATTGTCAGTGACAAAGGGAACCCGCCATTGTCAACCAATGTCACGGTTAGTTTAAATTTTTTATTTCGAAGATTGTGTAGTCTTTTGCTCAAAATAATTTCATAAAGAAATCAAATGAGTTGGATTTTTAAAATATCTTGTAAGCACCGGCTTTTGTTCGAACACGTTCCAATTTAAACAATAATTTTTAAAAATGATTATTTAAAATATCATTAGATGATCTACCTTGAAATTATCATACTTTTGATTTTTAAAGCAATCAACATTTATTACCAGATTTCCTTTAACCAGTATATAAAATATTCTTATAAAATTCAATTTCAGGTGAAAATAACCATAATAGATGAAAATAGACGTCCATTTTTCAACCAATCCGCTTATCAGGTAGAAGTTGAAGAAAACACTGTATTAATAGGGTTATTAACAACAATGACAGCAGAGGACTGGGAGAAGAATGAGACGAAAATATGCAACTGCACCTATAGTTTCCAGCGTGGTATAAAATTTCTCGACTCTGCTTCATGAAATATCAGTATTTAAAAATCATGGACTAAAGCTATGCTTTTTGCAATACTAGAATCGGTATTTGAAATAGAAGAGAAATTGAACTGTAGTTCGTTTATAGACCCGTCTGTTGCAGATGATGATTCATCTTTTTATACCATCAAACAAAGATCAGGTGAAATATATGTAACCTCCCAGAATCTACGATACGACAGAGAGGCTAGACCAGTAGTCAGTCTGACGGTGATAGCTGAGGACGAGGGAGGAAAACAAACCAGGGCAGAGGTCCGCATTATAATTCTGGATCAGAATGACAACGATCCCAAATTTGTGGAGGACTTTTATCAATTTGAAATTTACCAGGTAACCCTTTTTACCTCAGATAGCTCATCATATGTCTAAATAGGAAAGTTGAAATGGTAGGATTATTTTTTGTTTTGAGACCATTCAATCCCAGTATTATATAATATATTGAGCTTGTATTTCGTTATTTTTGCGCAATAAAGCATAAGATTTTAACAGGGGGAATTGAGCTCCTATTTACACAATTGTTTACACCCTGGATTAGATCAATGAAATATGAAAATAACAAACAATAATCACCCTCAAGATCAAAAGATACCAGAATATATAAAAATATTCTTAAAGTATCAAAGCTTGACTTTCAGTGTAATACTTTACATTATTTTGATTTGAAATAGGAACGTTTTGGCTTTGATTGTAGGAAGCCTTTGAAGGAACTTACATAGGCAAAGTCTTGGCTGTGGACAAAGACGAAGGAGACAACGCCATCACTTTGTACAGAATTACTAATGAATCCAGTATAGCAAGCAATTACAATGATAGTGTGTTTGTTATAAACGAAACAACCGGGGAGTTGTTCAGCAATGGGTCTCTGAATATTGGATCAGCCCAAGACTTCGAAGAAATAGTATGTTAAAGTCAGTTTTCTTAGTTAATTATTACTTT
>PRKT01000361.1:119961-173459 GCA_003671525.1 Saccostrea glomerata | reverse complement strand
TATAAGCTCGTCCCTCTCAATAAAACGCTTGATGACTATTTTTTAAAAATGGAATCTGTAAATATTACGGCTATTATTGTAAATCTCTGAAACGCGATCAGGGTCGTAGGGTTTATGAAAGTGGGATGGGGTGGGGGAGTGGAAAAATATGAACTTACGTTTTTTTAACAAACAAACAAACAAACAAACAAACAAACAAAAAAACCTTACCATAGGCACAAAAAAGGAAATTTTCCTACCTCGAAAATCATATTTTTGGGGTTGGTGGGGTAAGGATTGAGGAAGGGGACACACTAAATAAAACTAGATGTTCCGAATCCGCTACCGCTTCTCAAACTAATTTTTTAATTAGATTGGGAAGGGGGAAGGTAGGTTCCAACTTCTTTTAGTTCCATGCATTCGATTTTTACATAAACTACTTTTCCCACTAACCTGTATCAAAGAATGGGGGTTGGGGGGGGGGGTTGGGCATTTTTCAGTTCTAAATTTTATTCATACTGTTACATTACTACATTACTCCCGTTCCACTTTACTGCATTTTTAATGCATACGTATTTATGACGTCAATGACTTTCAATGACTGCATTTATTCGTGAACGAATGACTATAAATATGAATTATTTATTAATCATAATAAGCATTGATCAACTGCATGTTGTTATATCATGAATTATTATATCATTTAATTTTAAGCACGTATTCAGAATATTCAGAAGCACAAGACGTAATCTCTGCATTCGTTACCGCTTCTTAATCAAATAGGGAGATTTAGACCTCAAAAGCGTTAGCATTACGCGCATTGTTTTACGTATGGATTTAGGAAGATATACGTATATTATATGTAAATAATGCCTTAAATGACCACTGCAATAATCAATCTCAAATATCAACTGCAATGAAGTAGACAGAAGCATTTTAAGTTTTTCATAAATTTTGAAATATGAATATTTTTCATGCTCATCATTTTGCTTTGATTGACAGCTAAACAGCCTTAAGAAGCGTTATCTTTGTGGATAGAGCCTGAAAAAAAAATGGGCAATTACGTCGTAAGCGTTTCAAATTATGATATGTTTCCATTTTGTTTATTTTGTATCTTTTTTGTTTGTTTGTATTCTTTCTTTCTTCAACCTAGATCAATACATATACTCGTTCTTTCTTTTTTGTGTTCGTGACTCAACTACTTAATTTAGTTGTTTACATTATTCTTAAAAAAAAATCACCGAAAACAAACAAAACAAATACTTCAGTTGCTTGTTTAACTTATCGTAAGAAAAATATCAAAAGGAAAAAAAAACAGCCTAGAAGATTTACTGCTTATGCCGATCTATCAAATATTGAGGTCTCAATCTTCAATCTATTATTTAGATAAATTAAGTAAAAAAGAAAAAGAAAAACAATTAGTAATAACCCCAAAACATATAAAATGTGTTGTTCGTATTACACATTTTCAGATTAAATCATAATCCGCAATAATTAAATAAAATGTGCAGTCTACGAGTACGTCATAACTATTTGTGTTGGCACACACTGAAAATCAAAGGATTTGACAACTGTTTTTGTAATTAACATTCATCCAAACAAGTTCATCTGATTGATAACTAATTTCCTTGCACATGTCTGAGAACTTACATTTTTTTTTGCTGAATCAATTATTTTGCAAAAACGCCCTGTATAATTGAATCGTCTTCACCAGAGGATTTCAATTGAATTTGTTATCTCATGAACAACCTGCAACAGACGTGAGTGCGTTTCACTGATATAATAGTGCACTGGAAAGAAAACTGATAGAGCACGACTTATTTTGCAAAAATGAAGTTTAAATCGCGTCAAGAAAAAAAAGAACGTTTTCACTTTTCATTACATATTTGCAAGATATTAATGATGAATATTAATGTAGCATCTCTCTAATTAAAGGAATTTTACTTAGAGTATAAAACACCTCTCTGCTTTTCACAGTTGATGGAATTCACTTTATATCTTCTTCTTTGTAACACCTTGTCCAATCGGGAATTTTACGGAAAAAAGAAAATCACTGACAGCAAAAATTTTATGTTATTGTTTCGATGTGTATGTGAGATGGGGTCGGTAGGAGTTGTTTGAACCATCGCGATCGGTAGGAAATTTATAGACATTGTATTTAAAAACATACATTAACTGTCTTTTTGAATGTCTTCAAAGGGATTTACTTTCCTGCATAGTTTTCTATTAACTCTAACGCAAAAAATCGGATACAGACGTGGTTGTACAATTTTATATATTCTTGGTATTTCTGGAATGAGAAATGTACAAATTGTTTGTGAAAGTTAGTGATGACAGATAATCCAAAAGGCTTTTTCTCTCCAGAAACCTACCATCTTTTATACTTGTCATTAGCTATTAAATTCTGGTTGTTGATTGTTTTCGGCCAAAAGCACACAATTCATTATAAAAAAAAAAACTAGTTATCTGAAAAGAATGAAGTGCAACTAGTACAAATCTAAAAAGTATGCAAACCATCCCTGAAGAATGTTATTAAATTTTTTAATTTTTTAACACCTCTACATTATTTTTAAAACACATTGTGACAAGTGAAACAAGTTGAAAATTAAGGGATTGCTGAAAAGTTGGTCAAATGAATATCGGCTTCGATTAAAAGGTCTGCAAGTATATACTAGTAATAATAAAATCTACAAAATTATCTATATACTGAATTTCAAAGTATTTGCTCTAGGTAAAATATAATATTTAAGACTACGAGTTCTATATATATGACTAATATTTTAATAATAGAATAGCTTTTTACATGCAGTATATAAAGGCCGGTATACACGGTAAGATTTGTATTATAAGATTTGTATTATAATACAAAATCTTATTGTGTATACACTCTTAATACAGTGTATCATAAGATTTTTCGAATCTTATAAGACTGTATTAAGAATAGAGCAATGTTCTATTTCCTAATACAAGTCTTTACTCACCTTTCACTTTCAACCAATCAAATGTACTCACATTGGGGGTCATCCTATTTATATTATTACTAAATAAAGCACATGGTAAATAATAAGGGCCGACTTTTCGAGTAAAGATATCGATAAACTCGTGGTTTTGTGGGAAGAGGACTTGTGGAATATATCAAGCTGTAACTACTACAAAAGAGATGCTAGAAGCAGAGCATATTATTATCATTTTATTATTTTGAAAGAGAGAGAAAAATGGCAGGAGAAAACACGTGGGAATAATAGTTTATTTACAATCTTATAAGATATGTATTAGCGTGTGTACAAGAAAGTATTATAATACAAAAGTATTATAATACTTGTATTATACTACAAATCTCAGCGTGTATACCGGCCTTAAGAGCTTGATGTCTTACATACGATAATTTGTAAGATAAAAGACTTCAGTTACTAAAAGTAGGTCAAAAGTCTCTTTAGAAAAATCACGTGATCTGCAAGCAAAGTACCAACTGAAAAGTCTTGGAAAAGTATACAACAGTATTGGAGAAGTGGTGTCAATCAGATGTGGATACTTAAAAACTCTTATACCTTATACAAGTATTGAAGCAAATAGTAAACGAGCGAAAATACAAGTCTAATTTTAACTCTAATAAATTGATTTTTTTTTCAACAATTTGTGGGAATTCACATGGGTACCGTTATTAGCAAACGTATGATTGTTTTCATATGAAGCAAAGTTTATTCCTAAAAGGATGAAAAGAAGAAAACACTTGCCGTAGCTTTCAATTGACATTTACATGTATTGACGACGTATTATCAGTTAGTAGTAAATCCCATTGATCTTGAAAAAAGATACCAAAGTGTCTGTTTCATATTTGAATATTTTACAAGAAAAAGATGTTAATGGTAATCTAACAACAAAACTATATGATAAACGTGATGGCGCAATTGTTTGGACGCCTCTAAGGATGAACTCATTTCTGTTATATTTTATGCATATATACATGTACTAGGATATTTTCACTGCAAGTTAATTTATAGTCAGTCTCTGGAAGATCACACTTGTGCCTTTCACCTATGTACATGCTTTATCCTATACTTTTTTTAATATAAGGTGATCCCTATAAAAAAAATACTTTAGTAAATCAAAGTTCCAAAGTTTTCACCATAGTAAATCAAAGTTCCAAAGTTTCACCATAGTAAATCAAAGTTCCAAAGTTTCACCATAGTAAATCAAAGTTCCAAAATGTTCACTATAGTAAATCAAAGTTCCAATGTTTTTACTTACTTATTCAAAAGTTCCAAAGTTTTAGATATAGTAAATCAAAGTTCCAAAATGTTTACTATAGTTAATCAAAGTTTTAAAGATTTTTTCATTAGTTTTACAACAAATGCATATTTATTAAGTTTCTTTTTAAATTATGTAACTGTTTTAAGGGGGTTGATATAGGGTTGGTTGGGGCTGGTTTTTCTTGATTAAAATATAAATAGTAATTAATTCAAGAACAATATTTACATTTAAAAAATATGTTGACTTAATTTGATGAGGCAAATATTTTTATTCTAAATATTAAACGCAAATATTTTTTTACGGTATATTACTTTCTTTCTCCCCAAATAAGACTTACGTTATACATCTGCTTAAAGTTAAAATTAAATAGATTTAGATAAATGTTGCTTATATATAGGCGCGTTAAATGTGCAATATTGGAATCAAAAACATGATTTCAAGAGTTTTGTAGTACTTAATCATAAGTTCTAAAGTTTTCACTACAAATTAAGTTTCAAAGTTCTTACTTTAGTAAATCAATTCCAAATATTTCACTATAGTAAATCAAAATTCCAAAGTTTTCCCATTTATAGTAAATCAAAGTTCCAAAGTTTTTACTGTAGTAAATCAATGTTCCAAAGTTTTTACTTTGGTCTATAGCTAATTGTAATAAACTATAGTTAACTATAACAAACCATAGTTAACTATAGTTTACTATAGTATATATATTTGCTAGGGATCCCCCTTAATGGTTTGTTATACATTTTACTTTATGCCATGAATTAAATGACACAATCGACAAAACTGCATATCTGTGTTTGGTCATTTTTTGCTGCACTATATCAGGCTAATATTTTTCATAGGGGGCATTAAAGATGTTATAATGGTAATCTAACAACAAAACTTGCATGATAAACGTAATGACAACAATTTTCCTACGGCCAACTCCAATGACTTATATTGCACCTTTATCACCTGTTCATGTTTTTCTGTCTCCCAGCTGATTATAAGACCTAAACAAAAAATTCATAATATTGTTTCTGTCAGCAACAAACTTCAACATGTTTTTTTTTTTCAAGTTACGAAATATGCATGCATTACATTCTAATTTGAAAGAGATTCTTTAATATAATTAAAAGCAAATTTACAAATTCTCTATCGTTTGAGAAGCGGTTGCAGATTCGCAAAATCTAGCATAATGTATTTGAGAACGTCTTGCTCATTATTACTTTTCAAAATTATTAAATGTTTTTGATAAAGTCGGACGATAGCAAGGAGTATGAATCTTCCAAATATCTTTTACTTAAATTTTGCTATAAACCAGAATGAAAATTTGGTTTAGCTCAAAGTTAAGACGAAAGTATTCAGAAAATTTTTGAACGATGATGAAAATCTATGCACGATATTGAAGTGTAGGACAAAACAAGACAGATATTTATTACAAGCTTGACTCAAAGGATGAACAATGCTGTCATTTAAAAAAAAAAACAGATTTGTTAAAATTAAGGGGAAAAAAATTACCATTTAAAAAAAATCACGAAAAACTTAAAAGTGGGTCACAACATTATACATGTACAGAAAAGAAGATAAAAGTAATTGTTTACACAAATTAATCATAAATGTTAATTAACGTTGTGTAAATCTTAGTTTTCTCCACTTTAAAATCACTGTAGGGTCATTTTAATTCATGAGGGGGTGAATATCAATGTACGGTCAAAATTGTTGGTTTGCTGAGTGCGTGGGATATGAATTGATGTCTTGCTAACTCACTCATATGGGAAATTAAATGAAGCAATACGATGACAGAGTTAACTTTTATAGAGATGTAAATTGGTTGATAAGGGTGCAATGCTTCACGAAATCCACAAAGATTGGATCTTCAAACAATCTGTTAGGACGATTCCATAAAATTCATAATTTCTTATTGGAAAAGATCAACGTCTATATATTTTCTTGAAAAAAGATCAATGTCTTTAATATTTGCATGCGCAAAATATCAGAGGCCTTTTCATCTCATGCGAAATTAACAAATTTGTTGAAATTTCTGCAGATAATAACTTTTCAAAATTCTTTTTAAAATTATGTTTTAACATTTTCAAATAAATATTAATTGAAAGGTGTTAATTTTAAAACAAAGTTACATTTCTTTGTTCTAGTCGTAAGTTCTGTTGTAAATAAGAAGTCATGCTCCCAAATTAAAGCCCTGACTTCCTTTACACTTTTGGTTTTGTGACATTCAAAGAAAGAGAAAAATCATCAATTTATGCTTTGCAATCATTTTGAACACACTTAAAAAAAAATAGAATTGAGGAGAAACTATTTCATATATAATATAGCATTTAATTTTAGTTTACTACATGGGCGATCTCTTTAATCACATCAACAAGAAAGTCGGAATGTCAGTAACATGAAATCTTGCATAATATACATTAATAACAAATTTGTACAAATCAACCTTTACTATACATAAGAAAAGAATACTTAATATAGTCTAATGATCAGTCGGGGAAATACACTAAATTCTTTACCATCTGTTACTAGTTTTAATGCCAGGATTGTATGCAGCGTCATGATCGACTAAAGAATGACTGCTGGGCGTAGAAGTGACGGACATGTGATATCTAGATGTTCTTGTAATTGTAGTCGCAGTTGTTCCATGAAATCTCGTCTTTGAACAACAGCATATCAGTCTGAGAAAATGTTTCCGGAATTTCTTTCCACTGAGAAAATAGAAATAGAAATTTACTGCGTGATTCAGATCCGAAAGAACAAAAACGATTTGATAAATCAGATGATACAATGCTGTCTCGTAACAAGTAGTTTTGTAGTCCCAGTAACCTTCGTAGATGAAGAAGATACAGTTGGGCATTGTTAAGACAGTGAACACCACCGATACGGTTACCAACATGACGGTGATCTGTGTATGTTGCTTAGACTGTTTCTGCTGAAGATTGGTCAAGTCCTTTTGTTTCTTCACAGAATCTCTTATGCCAGCGATGATGAGGAAATTCAGAATGGTTAATAAACAAAATGGAGCCATGGCATACACAACCCCATCTACCCAATACCAGATCTTCGTATAAAAGCGATCGTAGTCAGGTTTACTCATACAGGTGTATTTCCTAACGGTCGTGTATCCTTCCCGCTTTGTTGCAAAGAAATGAGAGTTGAGGCTTGCCAATACAAGACCCAGCACAACAAGGACAATGATCACTTTCGTCTTGGTGCATATTTCTTGCACCTTCATCGGGAATTTTATGGCTATAAACCTTTCGGCAGTCATTGCCACTAGAATCCAGTTTGCGTAATGCATTGCAAACGTGCCGAGAAAAATCATCAGTTGACACCCTATGTCAAACATCTGAATGTCAAAGTAAGTTAACTGATAATAAAGTTCTTTTATAATGAGATTAAAAGAATCCATTGTTGCCAATGCGATCATAAAAACGGAAGAGGAAGTGAAAGGTTTCATTTTGCAGACTGTAAAAATGGCTGCGATATTTCCAGGGATGCCCAATCCCACGATAAAGTACAAATAATTCTTGTTGATATACAGGGCCGCAATATACTCGTCATATTCTGTGAAGGAATTGTGAGATGGTCCACAGTCAGTGGATTTGTTGTCTGAACATGAATTGTTGCCCGAGTTGTTAATTGAAGATGACGTCATCATACACAATGAAGACGTGACGTTGAATATTGTTGTTATCTGGGTTGTGATATTCATCTCTGAAAATAAGAACATTATCTTAAAGAAAAAATAAGAGTTTATCTGTTTCAAGCTAACATAAATTGGATGATTTTTGAAAAAAAAAATCTTTTGATGTACTAATCAGGATGTCTGACTTAATTTCATTCTAATCTATAATCTCTTTTTTGAAATAAACGTACAAATTTAATAGAAAACAAATTTTACTCTTTTTTTATTATGCCAGTGGCACATTAACGTCAGTGCAGAACTCGGCCACATAACTCGTTTTTAACTTCGTTAAACGCGAAAATGCTGCTGGTAAATCACATTGAATCCATTTAACCTATTGAAGGACATACGCAACGTACTTCTGAACTTTATTTTCCTATTCCTCCTACAGATGAAGAGTTTCAATAATTGAAGGATTTTTTTGCGACTTTTACAATAGCTAATGAGTCGCAGCGTGGCGCAGTGGTGGAAGCGTTTGCACATCGCGGCTCAGATCCCACTGCGATACGTGGAAACTGATTTTTCTGATGAGAATGTAAAAACCGAATATCCTTGTCGCAGTAGACGTTAGCACGAAAAGATCACTAATTGCGGCAAGGCCACGAGTACCGAACACAGGTCTTATTATAGCCCTCCACCGGTAAGGGATGACGTCTCAAATTGTAGTGAAAAAAATTAGGACCTAAAGCCAAGTGATGATGTACACCTCTTTTGAGACAAATTCTAAGAAAATATCAATATCACCAAAAAAAAATAATCATTATTTGGTTTCTATACCTTATTTTTTTGTAATTGATTTTATTGATTACATTTTTTCGTCATTTAAATTCATAACAAGTTTTTTACACATGTTTTCTATTTTGGATTTTGGAAGCAAACAGAGCTGCTATTTTGCCTTGGACTATCAATGAGGTTTTGAAATAAAATATTATAGATACGTAAGATACATGTATGTTGTGCAGTTGTTGTTATGTACGTTATTATAATAACTTACATGTAATTGCAAGTACTATTGTGTTGCAAGGATAAAGTATGTATACCTGCACATCCTAAGTATAGCCAAATTACGAGGGTTATTCAAAAATACGTTGACAATATTCCTTCTCTTCATATTTTTTTAAATTAAAATATGTGTACCAAATTTAATTGCAATATGACGTTAAATAAAGATTAGAGGTACTATGAGGACTGAGCTCACTAAATGATACATCCAGCCTTCCATATGATTATAATGGCAAAGTCCATTTTTGCTCTCGGAGACCCGAAATACAAGTAAGTGTCAGGTCAAAAAGTAAAATAGTAGATTCACAGTGTCATTATGTTATAAAGAATCCATGAAAATATCTTTCAATTTTATTCGGTGGTATAGAAGGAGTTGCAGAAAACAGATGGGTACCTCCAACTTTAAATAAACTAGAGGTGCTGTGAGCAGTGAGTTTACTAAATGATACTCCCCACCTCCCATATGATTTTTTAAACCAAAAAATCCATGTTTTGCTTTGGTAAACACTGAATAAGTGTCAAATCAAAAAGTAAAATAGGCGGTGCACAATAATATTATGCAGTAAAGAATCTGAGAAAGTATCATTAAATTTTCAACAGCTCTACAAGAGGATTTGCGAAAAAAGATGGGTACCCTTCAGTATAATATAGAATGACAACATCCATGTTTTCCTATGTAAAACCCAAAATATCTGTCGGATCAAAAAGTAAAATAGGAGGTACACAATGACACTATGTAACAAATATTCTGTGAAAGTTTCATTAAATTTCCTTCAGTGGTATGAGAGGAGTTGTGGATAAGAGATGGGTACCCTAAAGCGTAACAGACGGATTGAAGGACATCCCGATTATTATATACTAGTACCCTCCCACTTTTCGAGCGGGGGGGGGGGTTATAAAGGTATGGCAAAAGTCCACGAACTTTTTGAATAACTCTCGTATAATTGGTGCATTTATGTTTGTTACAGAAGTTTAAAAAAACAATTAATGACGGCTAAACAATCTTGAATCTGACTTTGACGGTTCCAAACAGTGTTTATCAATTTTTCTATTTCGTTATTTATTTAGTCAGAGGCAAGCACTATTTTTCCAGTAATTCATAAGTCAAGTCGACAGATTTCTTTTCGTCATCTACCAAATTACTGTACCGTTATTATAGTTATTTAATGAGAAAAGCATCATTGATGTGTATAAGATATTAGTTTTCCTTCTCTAGGCCTTTTTGAATATTTTTTTTCAAGAAAGGGATGAGATATATGCAACATGATGAAATGATAGCATTGTTATTAAATAAATAATGGAGAACAGTGTGAAAATCCACTTAGTTGGACGATGGCTGAATCAAGACTTACTATAAGAATGACATTTTCCTGAAGCTGTCCTGCTTTAGATGTTGTTTAACGGTATAACATAAAAACAAGAATAACAAACGAAAAAAGGAACAAAAAGGAACAAATGTATGTCGCAAAAACGCCACATTTCCTTAATTGGAAAGAGTTTTAACACTAGTCCAATATGCAAACCATAAAAATTGAACGATGCACTGGCTTTTGGTCTTTTGTGTTCGGTTCCATTAAGGGGATACACTGGAATACAAATCAGAGCTAATTTCATTGGAGTTTTCTGTTTCTCGTCTTGGGCACGGGGGAGTGCAAGTTTCGTAAATGTAATATACGGCACTACTAAACTGCAGGGAGATTCTACGCCTGAAAGTTGGAGAACACAGGGGAAATGATGTACTCAGACTGAGATATATACACTCTCCAAGTACAGTCAGCTAATGTGCTATGACTGATAGGAGTCGAGAATATTAATATAGATAGATCTTTTTTTTATTCAGTGAAAGCTGATTCTATAGATACATCTTTATTTAATCGTCCCCTAGAAATTTAAATGTATATCTTGTTCCCTAGGCATTGTGATTCAAAAGTTCAGGAAATATTGTTATGAAAATTAATTAGTTTATGGAGTTTGGGCAGAAGTTTCAGCTGGGTTTTCCCATCACTGTTGTATTGTTCTGGGAATCTTCGGAAGCAAAGTAATTAAAAACTTGGAAAAGAAGGAAAGTATCCCTCCCTCAGGGATAGAGAGAGAGAGAGAGACATTATATTCTTAGATTGTCATTGAAAGCATGGAATTAAAACTTTGCTAATCTGGTCTTTTCTTCTTCCTTTTTTTTTATCACAACGACACAAGCCTCGACGTTATTATCTCAGTAGAAACTCAAGAAAGAATTAAATGATGAAAATTTACTAGAATTCTATTTAAACAGTTAAAAAAATTTCCTTGTGCTAAAGACATAAAACATGTTCCCTTAGCATTTCGGTTCAATGTAAACGTATCTTATTAAATGAATAAATAAATATATATATATCTCTTGACTGATGTTCTGTAAAATCATACATTTTCTTGGGGTCAAATTTTCGAGGTTTGACAAAAATATATTGGGGAATTAATTTCCTGTCTGGAAACTGTTTTGTAGTAATTCATATGACTGTTAAAATTTTGTGGTGGTCAAAAACATGAGGGTCGCTCCATACCTGTAGGAGATCGAAAATTATCCCTGTGAAAATAAGTGACTTCACACAACATTTCATCTTGTTGAAACGCAAGTATTATAATTTTTTGAGCAAAATTTAATATATGAAAAAAAGATATTACATAAAATATTATTGTCTCAAATTTTAATTAATGGTCATTCATTATATACTTACCGACAGAAAAATAGATCCGAAATTTCAAGACTAGGTTATCCAGAGAGAAGTGGAGTGAATCTGTTCTCGTTAAAGCTCAAAGCCATCAGAAACTGAGTTATATTGGCTGCTTCGACCAATCTCCAATGTCAGGATCTGGCTTGATTGACAGAGCAATCAATGCTGAATTTCAAAGTAAACAAAACCCAGGCGACCATATGTAAGAATTCTGAATGCGATGTCATCCTTACACCTTGCAAAAACACGACGGATCTTCAAAATATGCGAAAGCAATGCACCCACGAAGCCAATGCTATGAAAATAAAAACAGCAGAAACTATTGCGCTTATTTTTATTTACGTAGCTGTAGTAGAGAGATACCAAAATAAAAAACATTTGTTAAGCTTACTATATAGTCAGGTCTGAAAAATAGATAGTGTAAATGTACTTATGAACGTTGATTAAAAAAAGCACTGTGTAATGTCATTTAAATCTGTTGACCACACTGTGAGTATTAAATTACCATAATATCAATTTGTCAATTATAATCCTGATAAATTTCTGATTCTGAAGTAAAAAGGTTGTCTGTAATGTAATAATGGCTTGCATTTTTCAATTTAACATCTCGATGTGTCATTGTTACAAATCCATGTTTCCTGAATATCTATATCAAAGTTCGATAAAAAGTTCATCAATTCAAGGCGTATTCATCTTAGATTCTAGTCCTTTTAAACAGAAACTGCGATTGCATTTAATTCAAGCAATGACGTTCATTATAAGCATAAAATTCTTCCATCGTAAGCTGTTTGTGTATATGAACATATCAACGTAAATTATCTGCAGCGACTTGCAGAAACTGTACAGAAAAATATCTATATAAAAATGTATTTATACCGAAGACTTTAAGCAACATCAGGTGATAGGATCATCAAAGCTCTAAAGATTGTCAAAATCGATGCCTATCTGTTCAATTGTATCCATTTGTTTCAAGTCAAAAAAATATCATCTTTAGATTTTTTTGGCCAAGACCTCCAAACTTTTCATTTTTTTTCAAATGTATTTCAATGTACTTTTTCTAACTATGACCAAACAGTTCGTTTGAGTAGGACTATTTTCTGTTTTTGGTTCTTTCCATAGTTCATTGTTATAGTTTCTCTGTTGAAAACTATAATCATTTTCTCTTTCTAACACTCATTATTCGTAAAAATCAAGGAATTTATTTCAATCGTATAGGTTATGAAAAATAAAATTGATAGAATACCATACTGCTCGTAGTAAAAGAGAATGTTTATAAAGTTAAATCTTGATCTTTTGGCATAGAACACTAAAAACTGTCTGTGCAACAGGTACTTTGAATTGCTAAATCTTCAAGCTTTAAACAGCAGGGGTTCTAGAAAAAGTGTGTGCTAAATAAATTGCATATCTTAATGTTCAATATGATTGTATCATCAAAAATGAAATAAATATAAAAAAAAGTATGTCAAAGGAGAAATAGATTTCTGTAAAGAAGTTTGGCTTGAAAAATTGATAATCTTAATGAAGCTGAAAGAAACACTTTTATTCCTTGGCTTAAATTCATGTCATTATTTCTTTCTAGACAACCTCCTTAATTCTTAATGTACGAAGAATTTTTGGAGAAGAAATTCTTGAAGAAAAGAAGAGGAGATCAGTTTAACTAGTTCAATAAGTTCATCAATATAATCTGTATACTCTTTTTTTTTTTTTAGTTTTTAATCAGATTTTGAAGCTGAAACTCAATATAATTATCCGAAAATGATTATGTATGTACAATAATTTATAAAACGTGCGGGAAAATTATGTTTGGTGAGAGAACATAAGAATTAAAATATTATGCGTTTTATTCCATTTCTAAACTTCCTGACTTGATTAATTTATTGCTACTTTCTCAAGCAAATATTTTCAAACAATTAAATTTCTTATGAAAATTAAATTAATAGCAGACACTTTACAGAACAAAATATTATGGTAAAGATTAGACCTCCCATTACGTATACATCGGAATGCTCTCACTAGATTTCTTTAAGTTCATGTATCAAAAATGGAATTGATGCTGACTTTTATTCAGAATTTAATAGATTTATTTAGAATCTTTATGCATGAATTATTTTTCTTGATGTGAGGCAAATATAACGGTGAACACCAACAAGAAAACAAAATCGATTGTTATGTTCCAACATCTTCGAAAACAATATGCTGATAACTGGCAACAGCCATGTTTCATAATAAAAAAAATCATTTTTCAAGCATGGCAACTCTTAACATGTAACCTCTGAAGGGATTTTGCTTCAAACGTCCATTTTCGTACACAGGGAGTTTCCTTTACCATATAAATGAGATAATATATATCAACAACCTGAAGTTCTAGAAAAAGGAAAACCATTTGTTGTAAGCAAGTTCACATCAAATGAGCAATTAGACATTGATTTCAATTATTTCTATTTAATTTTACATTTACAATAAATTCATTCCTTCTTACTGTGACCAATAATACCATCAATTGGTCAATTACAACAAGGCGCTGTCGTTTTCACTACTTGTCAACTATAATAATGAGCTATTGAATTCACATAAACTAGCCTTAATTACAACAACACGCAAATACTTGTAAATAAGTATTGTGAAGTACCACAAAGTCTGTATTTGTCATTTCCTTGTTTTTCAAAAGATGTTCAAGCTTAAAAGGATTAACATATATAGGAGTTGTCTGGTAATTTGATAGACAATTTGTGTACAGTGAAAAATTACTACCACTTTTTAAAATTTTCACTTCTCTTCAGTATATATTTCATCAATAAACGTAGCAAATTTCAAATAAATACATACTCAAATAAACAAAATATGATATTTTATATGACATGTATGTGTGGCATATCCTTAAGGCGCAATTGGTGATAACCTCAAAGTGTTTAAAGCAATGTCAAGATTTTTCTTTGCTAAGAAGTTCGTTAAGCCCCCATCAACTCGGGGATCTCATTTTGGCACATTGTCGAGTTTTCCTTTTCCCCTCCAGGCACTATTCTCGCACACACATAGAACCTTCTGAAGATTTATTAGCTAGTTTTGGGCAGTGCTCTCGCCATCATTCAACAAAATAGGCAATCTTACATCGACGGTCAACATTGACAGTGACAACTTTTCCCTTTTTGCCTGTAGCTGTTTTTGGTCTTGTTGTTTTTTCTAACCGGGTATTCGATCAAAAAGCTTCAGCGAAGAATGACCCTATTTCAGTTAAGAATTAAAGATATTATGATATTTTTATTGTCATTTAAAGTCTCTATAAGTGCGTCATCTCTACATGTTAATGAAACTTAACTGTTCTCCGGTGCGCCGTGACGTCATCAAACGTCGCCTTTATAAGTGTGTACAACATTCTTGGTTATCGTATAATTGACTGTATTCTTTGTGTCCGTCAATGGACTTTCCATTTTACAATTACTAGTGATAACAAAGGAATACCTGTAAAAATTTTGAAATCTCATATACAACAGCTTACATGTACATGCATTTGGTCAGGATTAGGTGCAAATTAACTTTTTCATTCACTTTGTAGCAAATTATCAGTCCATGTGTGTAAATTTTGTCGTATGAACACGCAGCAAATTTACTTATGTATGTATTTTGTTTTGCTTATTGCATAAATCTCCATTTTAAGTATTGTTTTGGTTGTGTATGCATTGGCGTGTAAAATATCAGTCAGTTAACATGGTAGCTAGAAGTTTAAACAAGCAGACATTATCTCCTCCAAGACAATTTTTTTAATTTGAAAAAAAGAGGGCATCTTGCACCCTTTCTGGCAAACCTATGTTCATGTCCTTAAAGATATAGCGGTGGTCGCAAACACGTGCCCTGTAGGATCAATAAGTAGTGTCCTTACTATTCAAGTTGTCTCCTTGGAAATGCTCAGGAGCTATGATAGGAACGTGCATTATATCAATCGCTCGGGCTCCATTACTGTTTAGCTCTTGACGACTATTTTCTACCTATGTTCTCTGGTTTTAATTCAGCCAAGCTACTTACATATAGGTTAATATTACAGGACTGGAATAAACGCGTTGAAAGTAAGCATTCGTAAGTATTCCTCTGGGTACCTGATTCCACCATGAATGTCCAGGGGTTTGTGTCAATTTCCTATTAACATACTTGTATTGATCAAAGATTTTTAAGTTCAATCACTGTTAGTTTTCTTTATCCTTTTCATTCTCCTGGAAAATACATAATTATAATATTCAAGCAGATATTTCATAATGGCCTCTCACACTTGATCTACTGTAGATTTCCCAACACCAAAAGATTCCAATCGCCCTATATTTCTGCTGAAGACGGCAACCAGTAGATGGCAACAGTCATCTTTTTCTTCACACCCACGTCTCTTCTGCAGTCTCTAAGACCAAGGCCAAAACATTATTTCAACATTAAACAAACATTTTAATAAATTTTCCCTCTTCTTGTGTAAATTCTTACACTATTCTTTGAACTCAACGTTATTAAGTTCGTATAAATCAGTGGATTGGATTCCCCCAAGTTTCTTTGAGGAAAAATAAAAAAGTTAGTCTTATACTAAACAGTAAGGAAATCCCCTCTTCCTACAAAAATTAATAATTATTCTGAATCTGTCCATATCCTTCTTTTATATGAAAATATGAGGATTTCCCAACAGTACATAAATCTCGTCTGAACGCATAGTAAATTAACTTTTACTTACGTGTGTAGATTTACCTACATGTAAATTTGCACACAAAAGCAAATTCTCGTCGTATGAATTGGGTATAAGTTCAATAAGATAATGTGTAAATGTACATAGTAATCAAGAAACAAATTATTCAATCATACTCTTAAAAACAATTAGATAATTTTTTTTCTCTGCACATGATTTTGTGAAATTGGACTGAGCAGACTAGCTAGCCAGAATTAAAGTATATGAAACAAAAGAGCAGTATACCCTACATGCGCTTAGTATAAGAATATAGGGTGGGGTAGGGTGGGATGATTGTAATATTTCCTTGAGAAAGACGTTAATGGTAATCAAACATAAAAACATTTTTATTGCTCCATCTTTGACACTGTTTAGGTCTGAAATACGCATTCTGTTTACTGTACATTTTTGCGTACCTCATTGAATAATATTGTGAACTTAAGATTCTATGATGTTTTTTGCTATATGCGTTTGTTTCTATTACGCAATGTGTTTAATTGTATTGGTATTGTCAACTATACTATGTGTTGACATATTTTGTTTGCTTTGTCATTTATTTATTAATAAATGACCATTCAAATTGCAACACTGCGTTTTTCATTTGTGTCAAACAGAGCACGGCCATATCAGGTATCCATAAAACATAATAAACGTGATGACTTTAACTTTTCAATTGTCAACTTCCCTTACTTATGCATCAATATACCTTCATCACCTGCACACGGAGTGTATATATCTCAATAGATTCGATGCGCATGAGCATGCTCTACGTATGAACAATTTCCGAGACGAGGTAAATCATTGACAAAAAAGTTGATTAAACAAGAATTTCAGTAGTCTCGTTTAAAGTCATCGAAAGTTCTATGGTCGAGATAATGACCTTGTCAGCAAGTGCAATTTATCATTGAATCAAATGCTGACTGACTTTTTTTCATACGAATTGTAAGTACATTCTTTGTGAGTACATTCTTTATACACTGAATTAACGACGGATTATTCGATATTTCCCTATCATGACAAGGAGCACACAGTGGGTATGACCGGTCGGCAGTGGATGCTCACTCCTCCATGGCACCTGATCCCACCTCTGATGTTTTGAAGGCCCGTGTTTGCTCTGTTCCTATTTTGCATTGTTTTATGGTTGTTGTTTTTATTTTTATCTTGAACACTGTTCGTTATCTCCAAATGTTTCATTCCTTCAGAAAATGTTTTTTTTTCGGTTAATTAAGTATGAAAATTTTATTGAAAGGATGCTTGGACCTTTCAAGTTGTGGGATGATAATTTGGTTTAAAAACAACCATCCATGTTATTGTATCAAAAACTGGGAATCTCTTCAATCCTTCTGTTCATATGTAGGGAATGTTTCCTTCTCGAGGCACCTGATCCCACCTCTGGAATTTCCAGGCGTTTGTGTTTAATACTCTCTTCAAATAGCTGTTTATAGATTTTAAGACATCTATCAGTGTTCGTTATTTTCCCTTTTTACACTCTATCATACATGCACGGTGACAAATTGTATTTTTTTTTAATTCCCAGACGTATTAATTTTACTGCAAAATAATAATTAATCATCTTATTCTATGGAAAAGGGGTTGATTTTCATGAGTTACATCATTAAATATACGTATTAATGAGAAACTGGCAAATATTTGCAAACATTGCTAAAATATTGATGAAAAAAATTTTAAGCTGAATTTACTGTAAAAATGAAAAAATCCAACAACCCGTCGTTTTATAGGTCTCTGTGTGCATGAATTATCTATCAAATCATGAAAATACAAAAACAATTAATGGTAAAGAGATTAATTTTTAAAACTTAAATCGCTTTGTCGTGATGACAGCTAAGTAATCAATAAAGCGGCCATTTTGAAAATTAGTGACTCCGGATTTCCGGGATTCCGGAGATGGGGAAGAAGTCTCCGATCCTCATTCAGCTTTAAGTACAATCGAGTAGGAGTAAAGTTTAAAATATTTCTAGAAAAGAAGTTATTTAATCAATTTTTAATTTCCGACTTTCATTAACTGTTTTGAAAAAATCATCATGGATTTAAATCAATCAGAGTTTGATAAGAACATTAAATAATTGAAATAAATTTTTTCAAAGTTACATGCTGTATGTCTAATTTTTTTCTGAGAATGTGTGACATAAATAAGTTTGGCATAATGGCCGCCGTTATAAACGTCAATTTTGAAATGCAAAAATTAAAGGTGTTCACAAATCAAAGGAAGTAAATTTCCTACATATAGCTTATTATTTAGTAATCTGCCCTCGAGATCGGTACACATGCAGTTCAAAAAATTTTAATGTAATGAACCGGCCGGAGGCTACTCCAAATGACACGATGCGTTTGAGGTCATCACTGTTTTTGATGTCATTTAAAAGTTGATTAATCTTGCATTTAAAAAATTTCCACACATTTTATGCCCCCGTAAACGAAGATTCGGGATATATAGTTTCTGTCATGTTGGTCCGTCTGTCTGTTTGTCTATCTGTCTGTGAGTCTGTTTGTCCGCAAAATCTTGCTAATAACTTTTGATTACAAAGAGCTATGACTTTTATATTTCACACGTGTATTCCTTGTGACAAGACCTTGCTTGTGGGTACCACCAAATTTGAACTTTTGACTTTGACCTTGGAGTTTGACACACTTTAAAACAAAAATTTTAATGTTTTACTTTGGCCATTACTTTTGAACGGCAATGGCTAGGGTGTTTTTACTCTACATATGAATTGTTTTTGACAAGACCTTTCATTCGATACCAACAATTTTTTACCTTTTAACCTTGACCTTAGAGATATGTGTACCTAAAAGAAAATAACATTGGCCATTACATTTGAACGGTAAGGGCTAGGGGTTTCATACTTCATTTAAATAATCCTTGTTAAAAGACCTTCCATAAACCTGGCCATAACTTTTGATGGGTTAGGGCTAGGGCTTTCATACTTCACACCTATAATCCTCGTAACAAGACCAACAACCTTGAACCTTTGACACAGAAGGTGCTGGTACAAAAAAGATCCTTTCCTGCTCAAGGGCCCTAATTGACGATCATAAGACAACATTTGCAGCTCTCCACCGCCAAGTGGTGGAATCTCCATAGGAGTGAATAATTCACGAGAGGGACGTTAACAATATATATTATTTATGATATTCCATATGCCGCTACAATCTTCATGAATTGTCATTCTTTGTCTAAATTTCGCATTGGAGAAATCATAACTGTTTTATCCCTAAATAAGATTATCAATTCGTTAAAACCGAATGGCAACGTCTTTGAATGTTGGATGGCGTCTTCATATGAGTGAAAAATTCTCGAGAGGAACGTTAAATACTATACAATCAATCAATCACTTTTATTGTACCAATGTAAAAGGCTGAAATTGTTGGGAATTTTTCATATTCAAGTTCAAAATGGGAAATGTATTTTGTGAAGGAATTGTAAAACAATATATAAAGACGTCCAAACAAGTGTAGTAATGTACGTCTGTCTTTCGGTAAACCTATCATAAATACATTACTATCTTTAGTAAATGAACTGTTAGGTCTTCATCACATTTGCACTAAACCTTAATATGTTCTTTGAAAATAATTCAAAGGTCTGTGCTATTTCTAAAGGTGGCTTCTTGAAATGCCCCCGTTTTACAGAAAAGAACACTGCCCAAGAGGCCAATTTTTTTAAGCTTCAAATTTCCACAAAGGAATTGAAGCAGTAAATATCTGTAATGATCTTAATTTTCAAAAAATATGGTCCAATCTTATACTTGACAATGTTTCAATTTACACTCTACATCATGGTATTGAGAAAATTATTACGATACACCGATTGTTGCTTCACAAACGTTTTGATAACATGAAAAAAGACAAAATTTCCAGACACTGAAAAATTATGTTAAAGTCACTAAGAAGACTAGTAAATTTACTGCCAATACGATCACTACCTAAAAAGTAGTTATACTAGGCAATGGGTAAATTTACTACATAACATTAATAAATATAAAATTTATAAGTTTTTCGTTAGGTATCTACTTATCTATTCGACCCCGCTCCAATGCTTACTTAGTAAACAGAATGATTACCAATCTCAACGGACGCTTTACCAGGAACCCTATTGAAATTAACTAGATATTTATTTCGTTGGATCTCAAATATCCGAAACATATTCTTCCAGGTGATGAGCCAAATACTTAAAAGAAAACCTTACCATAATGTCATAATATATTTAAACTAGAGGTATTGTGAGCAATGAGCTCAATAAATGATACCCCCGCCTCCGATCTGAATATGATGGCAGTGTCCATGTTTTCCTATGGTAATCTTAAAATATGTCTGATCAAAGAGTAAAATAGGAGGTGCACAATGGCAATAAGCAGTAAAGATTCTGTGAAAGTTTCATCAAATTTCATTCAGTGGTATGAGAGGAGCTGCGGATATGAGATGTATACCTTCCCGCTTTTCAAGCGGAGGTATAAATATATAAGATGGATGATCAAATATCGCGTAAAGCGGCTAGAGGCAAAATTTAAATAATTTGTCCCCTGTCTTCTCATAATTAGAAATGAAAAAAAATAAGATAGATAACACGATCAATACATTTAGTGGTCAAAAATGACAAGACAGACTTGAAAATTGTCTTTGTTTGTAAGGCTCGTTATTCTAATGGTAAATTAAAGGAAGTGAGATCTCATTTACTAGGTAATCCGACTTATACCCAGTTTCCTTTTCAAGAAGGAAATTCTTCAATTTCATATGTCATTTTTAAATATTATTAGCATTTCCAATCAATTACTGTACCTAAACTGGAATCCTAAACTATATTTTAAAAATCCTCACAATTAACAAGTTATTATTCTACCAAGTCTTTTTCTGTGCTCTTCACTACCAAATTATTACAACCACAAAAAAGGAGACATTTACAGCAATGCATTCGAATAATGGTGTAGTTTATAATTATATGTGGATATTTAATATAAATCCAAGAACCTAAAAAAGACCTAAAGTCAATAAATAATTCAAATAACTCATTAGCATCAAAGCTTAACAATTTTCTAAGACACTATACAATCATTCCAGATAAATAAAAACACCAGCTTTCTCACACCATTATAAACACTATTCAATTTAGATACTAGTATTAAATGCACAAATTTACTAACCTTCTCATTTGTCATTTCAAAAATTATGCCAGTATCATATTGATGATGCGTGGTTTGTTCATAAAACTCGTGGACAATGAAGTGTTGTCAAAAAAAAAAAGGTCTGCCAAAACCTTTGTTCTGAAAGCCTAAATCATATAAAAAGCGCTTATTGTTTTGAAAAATATATTTCTTAACCAAATGATTGTTTTCTATATTTGTATTCTTCGACACCAGAATATTGGATTAGAACTGTAATTGTAGATGTTGCAAATCACTTGCTTCTTAACCCGTTTTACGGAAGAGATCACTGACCAAGAGATGCTATTTGTTCCTTAAGCTTCAATTTGCCACAAAGAAATTGAAGCAGTAAATATTTGTATTAGTAATTTAAAAATAAAATGGTCCACTCTTGTACTTTGATGACTATGTTTCAATTTACAGTCTACATCTTGATATTATGACAATTATTACGATACACCGATTATTTCTTCATAAACATTTTGATAACATAAAAAAGACCAAATCTCCAGTGCCTAGACATTGAAAAAAATAAGTGAAGGTCACTAATAAGACAAGTAAATAGACTCACCGATCGGTCACTACCTCAAAAGTAGTTTTACTAGGCATTGGGTAGATTTTCTACATAACGTTAGTTAATATAGAATTTATAAGTAATTTTACTAGGTATCTATGTATTTATACGACTCCGTTCCAATACTCAATATCTTACCTAGTTAACAGAATGATTACGATAAACACTAGAGAAATTAACTTAGCATGTCTTTTGGTGGATATTTAAAATCTGATACATAATCCTCCAAGTGATGAGCCAAACACGAACAAGAAAACCTGACCCTATTGTCATAATATATTAAAAATATATCAGATTGATGATCAAATATCGCGATAAGGGGCTAGAGGCAATATTTAGATAATTTGTCCCCTGTCGTCTCATAATTAAAAATGAAAAAAAAAAGAATAAGATGAATCATTGTAACACGATCAATATATATAGTGGTTCCAAATGACAAGGCAGACATGAAAATTGTCTTTGTTTGTAAGGCTTATTATTTTAAGTGAATATGAGAGGAAATGAAATTTCATTTACTAAGTGGTTATCCAACTTACACCCAGTTTTCATTTTCAAGGAAGGATTTTTCCAATTTTAGTTTTAAATATTATAAGTACATTGTATTTCCAATCAATTACTTTACGTAAACTGAAATCCTAAACTACATAAGAAAATCCTCACAAATAAAAATAAAAACATGGTTTCACTAATTATTCTGCCAAGTCTTTTTTCTGTACTCCTTACTAAAATTATAACAACTACAGTAAAGGAAACATTTACAACACTATATTCGAATAGTGGTGAAATTTATAATTAAATGTGGATATTTACTTTAAGGGGGCCGACTGGGGTTTTATTATGTGAAAAACTGCATTTATTAATGAAACTCTTTATTTTTATACCATATTTAACTTACATTAACCTCAGTGTACATGCCAAGTTTGGGGAAAATTTACAGTCCAGGTATTTTAAGGGACCGTCTCAAAATACAGGTACATTTACTAAAGGATTATATCGGAAAATGCCAATTTTAGCACTTTAAAAGCAAATTATACAAATACTGCAATAGACTTTTTCTTCAAACTATAATATTTGATGAGTAATACTATACTGTGCATTATACTTAAGAATTTCAGAATTCTACCGTCTTGTTTCCATAAGGGCATCTCAAAATGCCAAAAATTAACAATTTTTTTTTTTTTTTTTAGAGTACTGCTTGATATGATGGGCACAAAGGGTTTATATCAAAACATAACAAAAATAATGGAGATATACTCAAATTTCTATGTTTGATATTTCAAGAGCGTATGCTTATTACTTTTTCTTTAATAACATTTTTATCACCACCTCCTTTTAGAGCTTAAGTTTACCACAACATCAAAAAAAAAAAAAACACTGTATCGACGTCAACCTACCTATCAATTGCAATATCGGTTAAAAAATCAGTTATATAGAATTATAATTACATTTAGAACCTGTCATTTCTAAATTTTGTTTAATTTTATAAATTAAACGAAAAACAGTCATTACACTTCACTTTACAATGATGCGCGAAATATTGCGCAATGAAAACAACATTCGGCCCCCTTAAATCCAAGGACCTAAAGAAGACTTGAAATCAAGAAAATATTCAAAATACTCATTAGCATCAAAGCTGAACAACTTTCTAACACACTCGATAAACTGACACCAAAATATCATAAACACTGTTTATTTTAAATATTGAATGCACAAATTTACTTACCTTTTCATTGGTCATTTCCAAAGTTATACCAGTTTTAAATTGACAATACAAGGATTGTCAATAAAGCTCAAGGACAATGAAGTTTTTGTAAAGAAAAAATGGTCTGTCAAAACCTTTGTTCTGAAAGCCCAAATCATATAAGTTAAGCGCTTATTGTTTTGAAAAATATATTTTTTGACGAAATGATTATTTTCTATATTTGGATTCTTCGACACAAGAATACACAATTGGAACTGTAATTATGGATGTTGCAAATCACTTGCTTCTTAACCCGTTTCACGGAAGAGCACACTGCCCAAGAGGCCAATTTGTTTCTTAAGCTTCAATTTTTACACAAAGGAATTGAAGCAGTAAATGAGAGTCATGATCGAAATTTAAAAAAAAAATATGGTCAAGTCTTGTACTTGACCATATTTCAAGTTTTCGTCTACATCTTGGTATTATAACAAATATACAAAACACCGATTATTTCTTCATAAACTTTATGATGACATGAAAAAAAGCCAACTCTCCAGTGCCTAGATATTAAACATCTAAAACAGTCCTCAAGGTGATAAGCCAAATTCGAACAAGAAAACCTTACCACTTTGTCAGGGTATATCAAAAATATATCAGATTGATGAACAAATCTCGCTTTAAGCAGCTAGAGGCAATACGTAAATAATTTGTATCCATGTCTTCTAATAAAAAGTGAAAAAGAATAAGATAGATAAAACGAACAATATTAAATTGACGATTGATTTTTCCGTTAATTGCCGATCATAACAAGGAGCACACGGCGGGTGTGAACGGTCGGCAGATGTTCACCCCTCCTTGGCACCTGATCCCACCTCTGTCCGTTTTTGCTCTGCTTCTATTTTGTATTGTTTCATGGACTTTTTATCTTGAATACTGTTTGTAATCTCCATATGTTTCATATATATACCGATATACGAGGGTTGTCCCAGAAAAACGCGAAAATTTTTAATATCTTTTGTTTCACTGAGACTATAAAGTTCAAAATTGGCTTACATCATGATCAACATTTTTTGAATGATGCCTACAAATTTCAGTGAAATATCTCTAAAAATAAAATTTTTCTGCCATGTAAAGGAACCTATCAAATCAGCTGTCGGAGCAACACTGCCGACGTCAAAACGTATCTCGTAGTGTTTAAGAATTTGTTCTGAAAACTGTGTCTATAGATATTCATTTTTAAGCACACATTCGGCAATGTATTTAATTTTGTTTTAGTTACCAAGTTATACATTTCAAATACTAGTGTTACTAAAAGATTGGGGAGTTAATTCTTTCAATAGACAATTTCACATTCCCGATCATAAACCTACTTGATCGAATTATTTAACAGCGGTATTTACGTAGGCCTAAGATGTCCCGCTCTTGACTTTTCAGTTCGTCTTTATTTATGTGGTCTATTCTCTTCTATCGGATAACCAGTCAAGTCAACCTGAAACCTCTTCTACTAGATATACACCTGTTTCCAATAGTCATGTTTGTGTTTTTTCATCGCTAACATCTTTTTTCTCTAAAGACAAGAGTCATATTCCGCTCAACATAGTGTTGCTTGATAATTTGGTGCTCCACGTTACCGTTTAACGTCACCATATTTGACAATGTCTAATTCAGAGCGCTTTGGTATATATTGTCATATATCTGTCATTAATGATGTCAAATAAATGAAATTTAAAGCACAAGTGCACCAAATCATACAGTATTTATGTAACTAAAATGTTTGACATTATATTGCCATATATAGCCTGATAACAACGAAAACTTCAAACAGAATGTTATTCGTAAAAGTCAAAAAATTGTCGTGCGCCGACCACCGATATTTAACATCATTTAAATGCTGTTTTTATATGCATTTGGCATCACAGGCCTATAATATTTGGTCAGAATATCTAAAAGATTATTTCCCAACAGCATGCCAAAAATTATTGGGTTTGGTTGAATAGTATTTGAAATATTCAAAAATTCGCGTTTTTCTGGGACAACCCTCATATATAGTGGTCCCAGATGACAAGGCAGACAGGAACATTGTCTTTTTTTGTAAGGCTCATTATTATACCCCCGCTTGAAAAGCAGGAGGGTATATAGTAATCGGGAAGTCCGTCCGTCCGTCTGTTACGCTTTGGGGTTCCCATCAATTATCCACAACTCCTCTGATATCACTACATGAAATTTGATGAGACTTTCACAGAATCTTTATTACATGTTTATGATATTGCCATTGTGCTCCTCCTATTTTACTTTTTGATCTGACACGTATTTTAGGTTTCCCATACCAAAACATGGACACTGTCATTAAATTCATATGGGAGGCCGGGGGGGGGGGGGGGGGGGGGGGGGTATCAGTTAGTGAGCTCACTGCTCACAATATGTCTAGTTTTAATAGTATCGTAGAGGAACTGAGATCTTTATTAATCCAAATTATATCCATAGTTTCCTTTTTAAGAAGGAATTTCCTCAATTTCACTTTTTTTTTAAATACCATGAAGTAGCATTTCCTTTCAATCACAATACCTTAACTGGAATCCTAAACTACATTAAAGTACCTTACAGGACAATGATACGAGGCAGATCTCAGAAATTGTTCTACCAAGTCTTTTTCCGTGCTCCTTACTTAAACTATAATAACAGTAAAAAAGAAAATTTAGGAGTAATTTACAACAATATATAGTAGTGGTGTAGTTTAGATGTGGATATTTAATTTAAATCCAAAGACTTTAAGAGAACTTGAAATCAAGAATTTACTAGTATTAAAAAACTTAATAGCATAAAAAATATACAACTCTCCAACACACTTAGCGAACATTCACGATACATAAAACTCTACGAACATTCCCGATAAATAGTTCTACGAACATTTGGGCCGATATATAAAACTCTACGAACATCCCCGATTAAATAAAACTTTACGAACATTCCAGATAAATTAAAAGACCATTTTTTAAAAAAATCATAACATCATAAACTATGGAATGCCATATACGACAGCCAACTGCTTACTGACAACTGTCAGATGCTTACTGTCAACTGCCACAGATATTTGAATAAATTTTGATATTTATGTGAATTGTAAAAAAAAATAAAAATAAAAAGAACATGCATCCAGGATTTTTTCCAGGAGGGATCCACCCCAGTAAAAATAAATTGAACTCAGAAATTTCCTGACAAGAAAAATACCGTAAACTCCTTCGTAAACGTGAAAAATTATTTTGGCGGTGTGGAAGGGTTATGCTCCATATCTTCATATCTTTTCATACAAATTAACTTAATACAGATCCGCGTTTTTGGGAAGGTGGGTGGGGGTGTTCCAAGGTCAGTTTTAAGTACTTATACTAAAAACCAATGACACAAGTTAATTGCTCTTATGTATAACTCCTTTAATAAGGGGTAGATTTTATCAATTGAAATCAGACTGAACATATCGATCATCAGATCTTCAAATACTAAGTACTAATGAAAATGGATAAATGACTCCTTAATCTCATCGTATGTTTTTATTAATATATGTAAAATTCAACATATGAGATTGATAAAGTATATTATTTTTTATTTGATATCTTATAAAATGACTATTTTCCTGTTTTCAATCCCCCCCCCCCCACATGAGACAACAAAATCTTTGGAAAGGATAAAAACTGAAAAATAGAATTTGTTGTTGATTCACAGGGGAGTTATTTTAAAATTAAATTTCAATTTCCCGTTAATTTTGAACCTTTTAACATTTTTCTCAAAGATTTATATCTTTTTGTTTTTACAAAATAAGTTATGTTTTATATGCACAGAAGGGGGGGAGGTCCGGACCATCCCTTTGAAATTTGTAAAAGTATTTAATGTACAAACTAAACCAACTGATATTTATATTTATATAATGCATAAATTAAAAGGGACCTTGCCCCCCCCCCCCCTTAAAACGCGGATCCGTGTTCCTTGAAAAATCTCATAGATTTAAAGCATGAGACCCCCTCCCCGCCAAAATAATTTTTCACATTTAGGAATTTAACTGAGTTGGGTTTTTTTTTCGACCTCTTGGAAAAAAAAATCCTGGATCCGCGTCTGGTTTTTGAAAAAACACATGAATATATCAAAATAAATATGAAAATTTATTCAAATATGTGTGGCAGTTGGCAGTAAGCAGTTAGCAGTTGGCAGTAAGCAGTTGGCTGTCGTATATGGCATTCCATAATAAACACTATTTTTTAATAATTTAATTTTGTTTGTATTCTAGTCTCTCCTTGGTTGATTTCCAAAAAGGAACGAAAATTATTTCTTAATAACCTGGTTTGGAATGGGCACACACCCCCTTGACAACCAGCTGAATAATCTATATCCATACAATCCCCTCATTTCCAGTCCTTTGGATTCATGGGAAATTCCAGATTTAATAAATGTACCTTTAACTTCAAACAGTAGCTCGATCTTACATCGTGTAAATAAACATCATATCTGCTAGATCTGTGTATCAGTTATTACCTCCCCTTGTTTCATATCACTTCCGTTACTAGGGATGTATTATTGAGCGGCAAATTTGAACTCATAAAAAGCAACACAATTTTACACCCACAATTGTTTAATTATTTCAAAATAAAATTATAAGGAATTACTCTAATTCTTCGATTATAACTGGTTTGGGTCAGTTTACGCTTTATAATCCGCGAAGCCAAACCAGGCTATAATCGAATAATTTGGCCAAGAATTAGAGTCATTCCTTAAATATAATGCACAAATTTACTTACCTTCTCATTGACCATTTCGAAAAGAATGCCAGTTTCACATAGACTCTACGAGGGTTGTCAATAAAGCTAACCTTTTTGCTAAAATAAATGATCTTCCAAAACCTTTGTTCTGAAAATCCATGGCTTGGCGTTTATTGTTTTGTGAATTTTTTTTTGACGAAAATGAATATTTTTTCCATAAAGCAAGCAAAACTTAATGAAAAATAAATACTTACACATAAAATGCATATCCTCATTTTCTAATATCTTTTGTATCGCTTACTATATATATAGCGAAAACATTTTTAAAAAACGTGATGAATATTTCATTTCAATGATAAAGAAATTCATCTGAACAGTACGTATCTAATCATAAACTTATGTTTTAAAATGGTGAACAACTTTAAAGATAATATATTAAAATTATATTCACTAAATTATTCTAAATAATTTACTCTATTGATTTGAAATTGGTTTGTACACTTTTTCCGCGATGTTTGCAATTTTAGAAACCTGATAAGAAGTTGAAAACTACTGTTATTTGAGGAAATTAGGAGGTCTCTATATTTCTGGGGTGACACTCATCAGTAATCAAAAAGTGAGGTTACCCTGTATCGATTCGAATGTTGAAAAAATATTCAAATATGGTCTTTTTAAACAATTTATGGTAATAAATGATTTTTGTATGTTGCCCATTGTCTGATTAGCCAGCGATATTTTTAGCTGGCTTATTTACATAATAAACTACTGCGCATGCGCTATTTCTCTCAAATTTCGGTCAAAGTAGAAGCTTGCTGTCTGCCACCACCCACCCCTCCTCCAACTTGTACTTATTCATTTAATGTTATTCATTCATGTTCGGGGGGTTAACGCCCCCTTTTTCAGATTGACACCATTCTTCAGACCCATTTGGTTATATATTTTATGTCAATCATGCCATAATTGTATCTAGTCATTTGATATAACTTCTTATTGCTCTTAGGTACATGTCAAACTTGATTTTATTTGTCTCTTAACTATTGATGTTTATATATATAATTTTAGTAACTTTTGTACATGTTTTTATATTGTGCTTTTTTGATCCATTGTCATTTATTGCATATTTCAATGTGACCATTTTTATTATCTAAAGAGGAGTTATGTTCTTTTTTAATGTGGGTGGTAAGGCAAGCAGACATAAATAAAGATTGCATACATTTTTCTGTGCGGCATATGATACTAGAAAATGTAGTGTGTGCTCATGAACATTAAATATAATTCAACCCCATAATGTTATGCTATCAAGGAATTTTCATTATATAATAATGCGTCTGTACGCCTGTCTGTACCCATCTTTTATTTGCAACTCCTCTATTACCATTGAATGAAATTTAATGAGACTTTCACAGAATCTTTGTTACATATAGCAAATGTGACCTCTTATTTTCATTTTTGAACGGACGCATTTTTGGGGTTTTCTAGAGCAAAACATGGGCACGGTCATTTTTCTATAAAAGTGAAAGATACCTATCTCTTATCCGCAACTCCTCCTTTATCTATCAATAACATTTAAGGATTCTTTCACAGATTCTTCGTTACACAATTCCAATGTGCACCTTTTTTGTACTTTTTGTTGTGACACTTATTTCGGGTCTCATATTGCAAAACATTGACTTTGCTATTATGACCATATGGGAGCCAGGGGTATCATTTAGTGAGTTTATTGCTCACGGTACCTTTTAGTTTATCCACTAACTTTGATGTCGTCGTTGGAAAGGCAAATGATAAATTTATGGCAGTTTCCAAGCATTTGATATGAGTGAGTAGTCAACACAACAGAAGTTTGAAGACGTTACGGCGCACCGGAGAGCAGTTCATTTTTTTTTTAGATGTAGTAATAACGCCTTTAGAAAGTATTTTTAAAGAATGACCATAGAAGAAAATATTTAATTTCTCTATATCTTTAAAATTGATGTACTTTTTAACAGAGTGCCCGGTTAGAACTAAACATTCGAACAAATAGCTACTAGCAATAGCGAAAGACGCTGTCAGTGCTGACCGTCGATATGAGATTGCCTATTTTGTTGAATGATGGTGAGAGTGCTGTCCATAACTTAGAAATAAATCTTCAGAAGGTTCCATGTAATGCGAGATTGGTTCCTCGACTGTTTATGGAGAAATAAGGGGAACTGAGATATGTGCATAAATGAAATTCCCGAATTTAAGTGGGACTTCTCCAACCTTTTTTTTAGCAAAGAAAAAACATTACCGTAAGGCCATACCACACATATATAGAATCTTATATTTTGTATATTTTAGCATTTATCTGTTTGAAATCTGCTATGTAAATAGATGAGATATATACAAAAGAGCAGTGAAAATTCCGGAACGCAGTCATGATTATTGTTATCTCCAGGCAAATTGTTTAGGATTTTACCGGAAAATCCTCGTATATGACAGAACTATATGTATAAGATTTTAAGCTAAGCAGAAAAACCTCAGAAGTAGTTAGTAATGAATATAATAATACCTATGATATAAAGAGTTCATCAATATTTTAATTATAAGCATTAGTATGCATGAAGTTGCCGTTTATTTGATACTTGAATTCGATGGAAATCTGAAAGGTTGGCCAACGAAAAAGTGTTGACGAAAAGTAAATTAACGGATTTTGGTCGTCGACCTGCCGATTCAATTAGTGATGGTTTGTCTGTGATTAATTGTTGAACTCATCAGTTGCTCATTTAAGAATATATCGAAGAGATTCTCTTATCCATCTATACGGCATCTATATGCAAAAATATATGCCATCTGTATGCAAAATTCGTTTGAAATAATTTTCCATGTAATGCATAAATAGACCCTTTAACAAACTTTAGATTTTCTCATACTGCATGTAGGTTATATATTTTTTAACAAACCATATATCCAGAAAAGCTTCAAAATGACTCATTTCTGCCACCGTCGCCCAGTTCAATTTTTGGATATATTATGTAAACTGATTTTAAAAGATTCATCAAAGCTCAAAGTCTTTGTGGGCGACGGTTTCAGAGTATGTTTTCTGAAAGAAAATATCACCGAAAATTGATGTCTTCTGCAATTTTTAAAGAAAATACGGGAAAATGCACAGGTTAATGACGTCACAGTAAGCATTAAGGGGGTCATATTAGAAAAACGATTTGTGTTTTCTTACTGCATGGAATTCCAATGAATCAGAAAGAATAAATTTTAATTTGTTATATCACTTTCATATTTTAGAAAAATACAGGGCTTAATTTGTATTGAAACTGTACCTTCTTCTTAGCACTTTTGAAATAACATTAATCATTAATTCTGACTCTATGAGTAACAACAGTTGTTAGAAATTGTAGGGATGAACTTTGATTGACATGTTTAATACTAATTTTTAGGCTGCTGTTTTTATTTAAATTTTGTGTGCGGAATACTCCATTAACCTGTTTGACTCATAAGGCTCTCAGTTGATGCGACCAGTCAACTAGGAATGCTTACTTTCCCAGAGCATCTGATTCTACCCCTGGGGTATCGCCCTGTTCAGTTTCCTTTTTGTTTACAGGATTTATTTGATCGATCATAGATTTTTTTATAATCATTTTTAAAAAAAACATTTTAGTAAAAGACATACTCAAACATTCATTAAAAGGATATCTTACTGAATATTCCTGCTCAAAATGTTGTCTTTTCCAATAACTCTAGGTAAACCCTTTTTCAATCATATGTTAAGTGCAAGGAGCTTTTTATCACACCTCTGCATAAAAACACATATACGTGTATTTTATTTTCAATCAGTTCGCTTCGAAATCATTTTGGTGTTAAGGTCTATAACGAAAGAAGCAAATCTTTCAGATGATTAAGATATGACCCATCCATAAATGTCATCGAAGTAGTGGTCTCCTCACTATATCCAGAAATCACCAAATTATGCGAATTCAGATGGACGATCTTATGTGCGTGTAAAATAATTATTCTGTATAGTTTGAGAGTAACCAAAGTCGATGTATGTGGTTGTTGATGTTATCAAAGTTCAATTTACAGCAAATGTCCATGGATAAATGAGGATATTACAGTAAATAACCCTTGAGTTAAATTCCGGTGGACTATTTCTACAGTATCAAATGCAATATCTAAAGATATTTGAACATTGGTTTATAAAGATTATTATATGGGTTATTGTAAAATGTCAGAAGTCACATTTCTGTTCACATGTACCATATTGCATAAACATGACCTTTTTTGTTAATATTTTTTTAAAATAAATATCTAGACTTGACTGTTTGTGGGCCACAGGATATTCAGAGGTTAAAATATTGTCTAGCTAGTGATATGTCGATGTTCATGCACAAAACGTTAAAATTCTTTCTTTGAAATGGAAAACAGTTATGTAATGGCTTTGAGTCCAGTAATGTGGTCAAATGGATCTAGACACAGTTCGATTAAGAATCTAAAATGGCTGATAATTATAACGTTCTCGTGAGCATCTTGATCAGGATCCAAGACATTGGAGACATTGGACAAGCTGAGAATTGGCTTCCATGGTCAAATTTTCAAGAAACTCATCCAGAAAAATTTAAATAAAACAATTTATTCAACATGTTCTACTTTTTATTTTATGCGAACTTGCATTTTTTCAAAACATTTTGATTAACAAAAATGAAGATATTTCAAATATTGCTTAACTTATGTTTGGTTTATTGTGTATTGCCTTTCGGCCTGCTGTCTTACAGGAACACAACAAAAGTCATCTAAATACTTTTTTTCACACTATCTCTTCGAAGGACATTATTTGAGAATAAATGTTGTCTTGTAAAGTCTGCAAGTACTTACTTTAAACATGTCCTCTGGGATATTCCAGTGACAATTAAAGCGAAACAATGCAATCGTTTTCGGTTGTCGACACCGTTTATACTCTTTTCTCTTTCACGCCATAAATATTCTGTCACTGAGATGAAATAACCAACATTTTGGGGAATTCATTTTATTAATTTGTGTAGGTGACATTCTAGCACCTAAGGCAAGAAAAATCGATAAGTGCATCGGTATAGCTTAATTAGTCTGAATTTTAATTATCGAAAAGTTTCTTTGAAAATATTTGATTTTTTTTTTAGATTTAATATAACCTAATTAAAAATGGTATTACAAAATAAAGATTGTCTTTTATGATCTTTTTACGACTCTCATATAAAATTCATTACAATAATCGTAATATTCATCTTTGATTTTTAATCTTTTTTTATTTTATTTAATTTTTTTTTATTTGTAAATTGAACAACAACTGAGATTTTGAAATGGTAAGCTAAACTGTTCCCAAATGACTATTTCCTTTTTTCTGATTCAGCCGTTGCAATATGATCATATTTTGGGCTATTTATGTATTTCGTTGAGTGTTGTAATTACCAATTAAATTATGAATTATTATATTAAAAAAAATATGCAAGATATCGGTCACCCTCGACTCACCAATGGACAAAATAGGAAATGAGGGTAAATGACATTTCCTTATTGAAAAAAGTGTCTTGAGGAATCTTTAAATAGAAATCTTCTAATGAAGCAATCTCCTTTGCGAAATTTCACACCTGACATTACGCCAAAAGCAAATGAAATCTTCTCTCATCCTTTAGTGATTTCAAAGTTCAGAAAATAGCCTCAACGGAGGTATCATCAGTGACAAGTGACGACAAATTCTTAACAAAAATCAATGTGTACATCACAAGGTTCCAGTGCAGAGTGCGTTATAAATACGCTCTTCCCAATGAACGATCAAACAAGATTTCGTGAAATGTGATTTCCATTAACTTTGGTAATTAAAACCCAAGCAATAGTCAATGACAAACGATGTGTTAGTATGGATAATTGTGCCGCCAGACGATCACAGGAAGCCGCCATGTTTAATGACGTTATGGAATTAGTAGTATTCTTGTGCAATCAATATAAATAACAAATACACAGACGGTGTTACAGCTTTTTCTGTATCCATTTGTCAATGTTCGCTTTCAAACTGTTTTCTTCTCAGAGTATGTACATTTCCTGTAGAAAATGTAAAAAGTTACCTTATATTCAACATCTTGCTGCGAGCAAAATCTATATAAAAAAAAAGCAATCACACATAACATAGATTTGATTAATACGGATTTTTTTTTTACAATTTAAACAGCGATTTCTTATATGAAATGAAATTTCAAAGATTAAATTATAATAGGTCTCTCTTTCTTTCTGTCTCGATGTTTAATTTGATTACTTTCATATAGAAACGCAACGCAGATTTCTTTTTTGAATGTTTAAGTTTTAAAATATTGTAAGCTGAGACAAGCATGATCGCCATCTTCATTTTATGAACGTGTTTTATGGATTAGAAGAGGAGAAGATTGACGATTCCAAATCTTACAGTCTGACGACGCGGTGTGACACTCTAGATCTGTGGCCCCAAATTCTTATTTGTGAGGACCATGAAAGAAGGCTACGGCTTTAGACCTTTACTCGACTCTCATTACCATTTGGTATTGAAAGGGTCGTTTTCGTGCTTATACGTACCCACTAGCATTGTCTCATCTGAGCGACTTGTCTCTGCGCCCAACAGTGGGATTTCAATCCGTAGCAAGAAGATGTCACTCTCTAGGGAAAAACCTTCAAGTATACTGGTGTTCTTAAGATTAAGTGTATTCTTTAAAACATCCGAATTCTCAAATGTATAAAAGGAGTGTTTTTTGTTTTCTAATCTTTATATAAATAAATTCAAAGGACTTTCCTTCTACACCGTAATTACTCTAATAGTGTACATGTATCATGGGGAATGGGTGATAGTCAGTAAAGATTTTTGGAGAAATGTATATCAGACGCTATTAAAACATTAAAAAATATAATACGAAAGTCGTATAAGTATGATCAGTTGATTTGTGCACTCACAGAAGAACTTGTACATGATTTAGATGTCCAATTTTTTTCATATGATTTATAAAATAAATTCTTTAAAGTACTTTACTGTATTGATTGAGCTTCATTTTGAAAAATGTTGATGGCCACAGCAAGCCTTTTCTTCTTCTACTGTAGAAGATTTGAATTGATTCTAAATTCATATGAAAACATAAAAAGGTCTGCTTATACCGGCACGCCTTTGTTACCCGCGGAAATTTTGAAAAATTGTTGGAAAACATTAACTCCAAACCGACATATTTGAGGGTTGTTAAAAAAGTTCACGTATACAAGTTCTTCTATGAGCGCGTGATTTTTTAAAGTTCCATATGAGTGAAACATTCTCGAGAGCGACAATATCAACAAGCAAACAAAAAATATTTGCACGAAACCAGAGGAAATCTGCAAATAAAAACTACACGTATTTTGCAACAAATATGCAAAGATTTGTTGTTTTCCGATGATGCTGGAAAAAAAAATCACTTTTTTCTTTTCAGTAAACATTATTCACGGAAAATGTCCCCTTTTCACATGTTATAATTTTATAGAATTTTTTAATTTGAAAATTGCACTGCTACCGCGCAAAATCTCTATGTTGTTCCATCTGCTGCTTTAATATTCATGATTCGTTATTTGGCGAAATTTTGCATTGAATTGGACATATTATAACGGTTTATCCCTAAATAAGATTATCAATGCGTCAAAACCAAACCAAGAATGGCAATTTAAAACGTCATTTAATGTCTTGAAGCAGTAAGGTACTAAAATTTATATGTATGAAGGCAGGGAACTAAAATTTAAAGTAATTTAAGAGTTTTAAGATGCTACTGGGGATTGCCTACACGTATTTTCAAATGGTAGTATCTTTGTAATAATGGAAGGATTGGCATCCATGATGATTAAATCCTGCGGTTGCCCAGTATCTCGTCTGTCTCATGGACGTTGTATATAAATTCTGCGTTTTTTATACCTGAAAATTGCGTGGACAATGACTATAAAATTGTACTTATATCCGATACGCCGAGAAAGACCTTCAAAACCAAACAACAAACACGCCTTGATACATGTATTATTATATAATTTTTATTTAGGAAAAAAAATTAAAGATATTTAGAACTGGGAAAAGACACCACAGGATTGCAATCAGATTGTGACGTTAATCAACATCTTGTGATTGCTCCGTGAATCAGTAAAAATCATGGTATATATTCAAAAAGTTAGTAAATGGACCAGACTTTTCACATGCTAAAAAAAACAAAAGAGTTCACAATAATTTTCCAATGTGTCCTCGATTGTCAGAAACTCTTGCAACTTTTGTTATATCAATTTCAGGGTATTTGTGTGTACAATCAGAATTTTATATTTTAGAAAATATATATGTAAATGACCAAGGGCATGGTAAATGTAGGTTCATTTTTATTGAAAAGACCCTTGGCCATGTTAGACTTTAAGTTATCATAGGAAAGTATTATTTGGATAACCGCTTACAGAATTAAAGCCCAGTTTACCTAAAATACATTTTAAAAAATTCATCTTACAAACAAAGACAATGTTGTTACCTGCTTTGTCTGTTGGGACCAGTATATATTGATTGTGTTGATTGTGTTTTCTATCTAATTCTTCCTTCACTTCCGCATTGTCGAAGACTGAAGGATAGATGCTCTATTTTTTTTCTCTCATTTTCACATAAACCGGTCGTCAAAGTCGTTTGATTTTTTTCCTTTCTCTTCACTCTTATGTATCTTTTTCCCTTATCTCCTCAATTCCATTCAATTTTTAGTTAGCTAAAACTTATTGGTGATATAATACTAGTATGTACCTGTAACTATATGTAGCATAATGTATGTTAATTAACCTTGTACCTGTGGAGAAGGCTTATATAGGTTATGCCTGCTGCCCAATCCATTTATGTATTTATTACATGATAAAATATGTTCAAATCAAGTATAGATGCTTTTTTATAGATGCGATTAAGGGGTACTCTAAAGAGATTTCAATCTGAAAGCTTTGATGAAACATATCAGAATAACTAGTAACAATTTACAAGTTCAAAAATCCATTAAAGAGTATATCCAATTTGACAAATGCCATTTTAGTGGGAAAACTCTTGACAATCGTTTCAACATTTGATTGATTTCTTCAAACATTTCAAAAGATTAATTCCCAGAAGTATATTCTGAACTTTGATGTCCTTTTAGTAAACTTGATTCTTTCTTACATATGTATTGAAAATATATAACTTTGTAGGTCTAATATTGGACTTTTGCAAGAAGTACAGCTTTTTTTGATGCATTTATTTACCTGTACCTCAAAGCCATTGCAAATATCAGTAAAAATGCATCAAAAAGGCGATCTTCTAGCAAAAGTTCAACATATGGACTTCCAGCGCCAGAAATAACCATACTTCACACATCTTCAATTCATTTCACTAAGCACCTTTATATATAAACACACTAAATATGCATTGTAGCACACCGATCAGGTTGACACCAGGTTTGAAATACTGACATTAGCTCAATTACATTATCATAATATGTATTTTATGAGACTTATGGCAATTTTAAAAGACAATTAAGAATTAGTTTATTTGTAAATAAGATGCTTTGGGGGGATGGTAATTTGCTGTTAACAAAAATGAGCATGCGAGTATCTTATAAAAAGCAATGAAAAGTAAAAAAAAATGTTTTGTTTTTTTGCTTTTTTAATACATAAAGTTATGAAGATAACTTTGCATTTATGCTTTGATAATTCAACTTAAACATTTTTCTTACCAATGATAAATTGAGTCTTAAACCTACACTTTTACATTTGTTTTTAGAAGAAAGTGACTCTATTTCAAAATTTTTCCTATGAATTCATCAACGTGGCTCTAATGTGGCTCTAACATGGCTCTCCAAACATGAAAGAAAAATGCCATTATTCATTAGCATGTCGGCCTCTGCTTGGATGACAACAAAAGACCCCATCGGGCTCGAATAGTGAAAGACTATCTTCAACATGAAGCCATTGAAACTATACCCAGATCCGCCATGTCCTGGGATATGAAAATATTTGAACATTTTTTGGATTAACTCGGTCGTAGAGTTAAGCTTTGATGAGAGGGCCCCAAGGTGTGAAAAAAGGAACTGAAAGATGCTTTAATTGTGGAACAAAACCGTTCTTTAAACACGATTTGTCCACACCATGAGAATGCGTGTCAAAGAACTGCACAAAAGTAGTGGTGGATATACACATTATTAAATATCTTCAAGTTTGTTTATGAAATGTTAAAAATTGATGACTCTTTAATTGTCAATAAAGTTTATCATACTTATTGCTAGCAACTTTTGAAAAAAGCAAATTATAGTGAGACGTTAATAGATGATTTCGACATTGCATTTGCTATTGTAAGCTTGGATCTACTCAGATGTTTTTTAAAATAAAAATTGGACATTCATCCGCGAGAATTAGATGTTTGAAGAATTATCACAGAGTAAGTGATGATCCCTAACTTTTGAGTAAATGTATTTATATTAATGCAATAAGTATTTTGACAGCCCAATTACCAATCAAATTGTTGACTTCTTTCTAGAATCCTCTAACACTAGAACATCGTTTCTTATCCTTCTTCAATGAATAAAAGTCTGTAAAACGAATTGTCGTGTGTTGCCAATATCTTGGTGTTTAATAATTCATTTGATTTAATTGTCAAAATTAGCATTAACAGTTACATATGATTTAAGCAGACACAAATATAAAGATGAGAAAGAAACTAATTCTGAATAAGTGTACAAGTATATATATATAGAGAGAGAGTTATTTTTCTTTTCATGAAAAAAAAATTACAGTATATAAATGGTGCCTGTTTTGGAGGGTAACAGTTGAAATTGACACCCCTCGGAAAACCATTGTCAACCTCCGCTGACATTGACACCCCTCGGAAAACCATTGTCAACCTCCGCTTTCTTGGTTGTTATCATGAAAAATAAGGTTGCAAATGTTGCAAAAATAAATGCACAATCCTTTTCTGCGACAGTTGCTGATTAATTCTTATTTATGTTCTTTGTTATTAATGCAAGACCGAAGCCAAGTCATGAGCTAGTTTTTTGATGGATTAAAAGAAATAACAACAGTAGCCTAGTGAAAGTGATAAAATGTCATTTATTGAAGTAAATGACGCAAAACAAAAATATTAACATATTATAAGGGGGTCAGACAAAACTAGAAAAAAACTTCGAAAAAATACAAAAATCTTTGGTATCATATTATGCAATCTGACCCCCTAAAATTAAATATAGCATAAAGCAGGCACTGATATGCCTACCATCAAAAAAGGGTGTGATGAAATAAATAATAAAGACGAATTTAATGTTGATATTTATATATTTACAAATAATCAATGGAAGTACTATATTGTGTCAGGTTGATTATTTAATACTATATATTATTGAATTGTTGTACGTTATTTTACATTGATTGGAGGCAAAAGTCATTGCTTAAGAAACTTGTACAGAGAGTATACTCATTTGTTAAAAACAACTTTGTTTTACTTAATAAATAAAGGAGAAAATATTAATTGGATGAAAATATTTAACATGGAGCAATCACAGTAGATGCTGGTTAGAAAAAGATCCCTCTTTGCTCAATGGCCCTGGGTGCCGAGTATAGGTCAAAATTTGCAGCTCTCCAGTAGCAAGTGGTTTCGTCTCCATATGAGTCAAAGTTTATTTCTCAAGAGGGGCGTTAAATATAAAACAAGCAAACAAACAAATTACACAAGGAAGGAAAACGTATTTTTAAGGACTGCACTTACAAATAAATGAGCCTTAAAGTGAAATAAAATTTAAGAGATCTAGTGTCTAAATAACGAGATAACGAACTGTATTCAAGATCAAAACTCCATGAAACAATACAAAATAGGATCAGAGCAAATACGGACATCCGAAACATTAGAGGTGGAATATGGTACCATGGAGAAGTGAGCATTCCGTGCCGACCGGTCACACCGGTCATATGCTCATTGTCAGGATCGGGAAATAACCGCAAAATCCGTTGTCAATTCAGTGTATAAATAAGCTACTAACAATTAGTATGAAAGTTAGTTAGCGTTTATCTCAATGATAAATTGTATTTGCTGACATGGACATTGTAAGGACCAAATCAAACTATTCAATTATGAAATTATCATTTTTTAAATACTTTCATTGGGGATTAGTCAGGTAAATCAGCCATCCTAAAAAAAATATTTAAAGAATTGTGTTGTGAAAACTATTGTATGACTTATATAAATAGTAAGTGAATATACGTTTTTCGTATTAAATAAAAGATCTTGTAAATTAAGCTTTAATATAAATTAAAATACAATGGATATTGATATTGAATGCATATTCCCACTTTTTTGTTGAGCATTAAAACTTTGAAAAATTCATTCAATTAGATACAAGAAGATGGTTTTAATTATGTTTAATAAGATTCATTATAAACATATGTATAAATACAAAGTTTACATTCTATAGATTTTGACAAGACATTATCAATAAAGTAATAATACACAAAAACACCTATTTGCTGTCGTGTTTCAAGCATTAATGAGAATAATGAGAACTCGACTTTCATTTGACCTCTTAATATTTTGACAAAGTTTTCAATGGGAAAGTGATATCTTTTTTGTAGTTTTTTGTGTCGACTGATTTCTGATAAAAGTTGAATAACATTATGACTGTGATAATTATCAATAAATCTTTATACTTTACTTGTTTCATCTGTTTATAAAATGAAAATATGAGACAGTTAGAGAGAGAGAGAGAGAGAGAGAGAGAGAGAGAGAGAGAGATATCTTTTTTGGATATCGTTCAACATATTTAGAACATGAGCATAATACTGTATGTGTGCTTAAAATCGAAACTGTCTTATACTAGAGTATAGAATCACTTGAACAAATTGAATATTTTACGTTTTTGCACAGTGTTTAATTAAATAATTTCACAGCTTTAACGCTTGTACATTGAACTACAGTCATTTAAAAGGTCTTTCTTTCTGCAGAGAAATTTCATTTGAAATGTTGCAAAAATTCAAAAATTGTTTGTTGTCGACAAATATTCAAAGTTGCAAATAAAAAGCAAATTGACAAAATAGCGAAAAAAATGTTGACGCAATTAATTATAAAAGTTCACAGCATATTTCCAATTTAAACGAAATCCATAATCTGAATTAAGCTTAATTCATAAAAATGACCAATTATATCAGCATCTGTACACTCATGCTTCTGAATAAAAACTAGAGTGTAAACAAATAAAATATAAAGGAAATGCTGACTAAATTTTGGTACGTATTAATACATTGTCCATCAATTACAAACTTGTTGCTCATGAATTTTGAATTCTATACTGGACATCTTGTATTCTATAATACGTTGCCTCCTGGATGCCATGCAACGGATTAGCTATGAGAGATTTTTGAAAAGACAGAAGGGCCCCGTGATAATCTCCACAAATCTGTTGACAAATTCCAAGAATCTGCCAGGATATGTCCCTTAAGAAGCCAAGAATATAATGTTTCTTGTCAAAATGGAGGAGTAAATACAGTTCTTTCAGAACTTCCTGTCTTTTATCTGGCTTATCACAATAATTTAACACTAGCAACATAAGTGTCATCACATATGGGGGAACAAAAATAGCATGTAATAATGTCACTCTACATTCTAATTCTAATTCTTTTATCATAGGAATATTTAATTCAATGCTCATAGCGACAGCTCTCCTCATTTTCTCGCTTAGCGGTAGTCTTCCCACTTCATCAATATACCCCTGTTGATCTTTAACATCAACATGCACAAGAAACATTAATTGACGCAAGCGTCAAAAATCGGCCGCAAACCAAATAAATTGTTCCTTTTATGAAGGAACTAAAGACTGAAATGGTGATCTGTTTTAAAATATCTTATATTTATCTGTTAATATTTATCCTCGTGACATTAAACGCTTGTGCACGACATTGCATGACTTTCTTAATTATATAATGCATGTTCAGTATTACATGTATACAGCAAAGTACCCCATGTCCTCTGCGTCAACAAACCGTGGGCCTGTATAATTAGAGGCATTTACATTAAAAGTATAAAACTTAAGTTTAATGTAATCTACAACTAGATATGCAGTGTAGTTTTAATCTAATAAAAACGCAACAAATATGTGGGACTCCTTCCTCTCTCTTAGAGGAAAAAACTAAACTCCCTCTAGATCCGCCACGACATTTCTTCTCTTTTTGAGTTGTAGCGGGAAAATTCTTGGCACATTGTAAAACGCGCATTATCCTCGTCTGCTAGGGTAAAATCCTGTAATATTCTGTAGCCTGCTAGGTCTTTTGGTGAATTAACATTTAACCATATTTTTGAAAATGTTTTTATATGTACATGTGTACACGTCATTTTAAAATAAATACGTACAACAAATCCTGTTTAAATAGAGAAAGTAAAATCGTGCAATATACATAACGCGGTCTTTGCTTTAGACTATGCCAAACACATGTCCCAATTTTCTCCGCACCTCAAACATGTCAAAGTTTCTCAATCAGGATTCTTCCTGGCGGCCGGTTATGCTTCCTCATTTTTACCGACTGAGAACAGGAATAAACCCAGATAAATTCTATCAGAAATACACCCCATTTTTGGACAACTTTTTAATATATTCAAACACACATACATAGTTCTTAATCTGCTTTTGTTGTGTGTGGTGTTGGATGTATTGAATAAATGGTAAACAGCACATCTGAGAATTGTTGAGATGAATTTCCTGAGAGCGACACGCTTCCACGCAGTAACGTATTTAAGAACCCGACTGCGGAGTGCAGAGTAGTAAAACAGTGTTGGTTATCTCAGATACAATATCTGATTCCACAGTACTTAATACGTATAGCCTGTTGCAAACTGCTTTAGTGAAGCAATCTTTGAGTGACTTGCAATTAAACAGGCATGAAATTCCTAGTTTGTATATATCAAAAAGCCGTTCATACAATATCTGCTGTGAATGTCCAAATACTTTTGAGATAAACATGTTGTTTTCAGGAATGAAAAAGTTTGGAAGATAAGCACGATACACACATGACAATAAAAATTTGAAACACAACCAAAATCCTGACAACAAGGTGGAGGAGGTCCAGCCTATTTCAGTATTATTTTGAATAACCCAAAACAAAGTTGTTTTCATAAAATATTAGCAGAGCAATGGTTGTCCACTTGTATCTTTAACAGTGAGGACTTCTTTTAGAAATAATTTCAACAAGCAATAACACATGAACTGTTTGTGATTCATACACCATACAAGTTTCTGTTCAGCTACAGAGAAGGAAATCCTCCATTCATTATCTTCCTGTGCCGATCCTTTGAATCCTATTGGTACAACATGACAACCTGAGTTGATGATATCTCTTAAAACATTGATCAATGGCCATCCCTGAGTCTGACTTCTCTGAATAAAAGAATAAGCGATCGACGGCCACTCTTTACAGGCAAAACGATGGACAGAGTCGCATACAGTATTATCAATTCTTACAGTTGCACACGGTCCATGATGAGTAGAGTTTTGCCAGACGTTCGTTAATTTATTTTTTCTGTACATTGCACTTGAAATGTATAATCCATCGTTTATTCTAGTACAGGATAATATAATATACCAATTACCTTTGTGAGTGAGTAGTTTTAACATTACAAATCCCGGACGGTTTTCAGAATACTCCACTAGAATCAGAGTACACCATGTCTTGTATTTATTTGCATCTTTGAGAGCACATAAAACATGCTGATCAATCGGCCAGAGCATATAGTCGTAGTCAGATGCTAGGGAACGAAAGCCCTCTTTTTTACTTCCACTGAGAATTCTTCTAATTCCTTGTCCTTTTTCCGCGGGCGCTCTTAAACGTTCCTTAATATCAATCAAATCTCTTCTTATGGATATTATTGTAGGTGTACCTACTATGCTGCACATATTTCTGTAAACAACATCTGATATCCTAGGAATTTCATCCATTCTAGATTTAAAATAAGATTTGTTTCAATAAGATAAAAATATCCTCCATTCTTTTTGTTCATAGCATATCATTATAGTTAAAGGGCCGGGGGGGGGGGTGGTAGTGAAGTTAAAAAAACAAAACAAATAAACTTTTAAGACTAAATCGCTCTTATGTAAAAAAAATAATGAAATATAAATAAAGATAAACATATTTTAAAAGATCATTAAAAATAAACTAAGCACTATAGATGCCTGGCTAAAAGAGTATTGAAAATTTTGAACAAATTTTGAACAAATTGTTCAATTCTCGCAGGGTTCCCTGATGTGACGTTTTATGAATACTGTAGCGAAAGGTAAAATATCATAAATCTCTTTGCGCTACAGTTGTGCAATTTTAATTCTAACAATGAGTCTTTATTATGTAAACGTGCCAAAATGTATCATGCTCTGTGAAGCAAGTTTTATCAAATTAAGAAATCTGTATATTTTTCAATGATCACCGGAGAACACAAAATTTTTGTATATTTATTGGAAAATAGTTTAAGATTTTATCTGGAAAGTTTGACCGGTTTCGTGGAAATAGCACGCTCACCAAAGAACTTGTCAGCGAACTTTTCTAACACCCCTTGTAGTTTCCATTGCTTAATATTTTGCGCATCATAGAAAGATGAAGCGTATTTACTGTTTTAATTCAACTTTTTTTGCTTAATTATTAAAATTAAACAAAATTAAGAAATTATATGTATAAAAATGTAATTAAAATTTGATATAACTGATTTCTTAACCGATTTTGCAATTGATAGGTAGGTTGACGTCGTTGCAGTGTGTTTTTGACGTTATGCTAATCTGTAGCTCTGAAAGGGGTAATAAAACTATTATTAAAGAAAAAGTAATAAACATAAGCTCTGGAAATTTAAAACATACAATTTGAGAATATCTCCAATATTTTTATTATGTTTTATGTGAATCCATTGTGTACGTCATATTTAGTAATACTCCATAAAAATAGAAAAATTTGCTAATTTTTTGCATTTTGAGATCCCCCCTCTGGTAACAAGAGGGTAGAATTTTGTGTTTCTTACATATATTGTATAATATAGTATTACTCATCAAATATTATAGTTTGAACAAAATGTCTATTGTAGTATTTGTATAATTTGCTTTAAAGTGCTAAAATTGGCATTTTTCTATATAATCCTATAGTAAATGTACCTGTATCTTGAGACGGTCCCTCAAAAATACCTGGACGGTTGATTTCCCCTAAACTTTGCATGTACACTGAAGTTAATTTAAGCTATATATGATATAAAAATAAAGAGTTTCGCTATTGTAGTTTTCACACAATAAAACTTTAGTCGATCCCCTTAATTATAGTTCACTATATTAATTACTTTGATATTTTGAATTACTATTATACAATTATGGACTCTTTTGGTGTTGAATATGATTTGTTATTCACCAGGAAAATATTCATATTGACCGAGGCGAAGCTGAGGTCAATATGGATATTTTTCTGGTGAATAACAAACCATATTCAACACCAAAAGAGTCCATAATTGTTTTATTATATAGTCGGGATTTCAATAAATAAGACATTGAAGACTGTATGACGACACCCTTTTCATTTGCAAACTTCCATTGTTGAAAATAAAAAAATCTCCAGATTACTGTTTGTAACCTCCGTGTTTTCCATTCCAAGTTTCGCTACGTGTAAGACGTCCAACTGGTAAAAAATAATCCTGTTATAGGTTTGTATAATATTTTTCCTGCTCCGATACGTATCTCGCTGCGGCCGTTGCAACCATTGTTTACAACGCTGTTTGAGGTGTTGATTGTGACGTCACAATGCCGCTGCACGCGCAATGACCCTCCGGTGAATACGGCCTCAAATCCGGTGAATATGTAGTGTTATGCACTGTTTGCGCTTGTATAGATTATATAGGGGATATAAATAGACTATATAATAAAATAATATATCTAGGATCTCCCATGGTTTGTGGTTTGATATGATTTTTATCCAACGAGTTGTGTGTTTTCTATCTCCGAGCCTTGGCGAGGGGATAGAAAACACACAACGAGTTGGATTTTACTATAGTTAACTGTAGCACTTTTTTGTTCGAGAACACAGATGTTCTTTATGTGGAAGTCATTAAAACATTTCATGTAATAAATTTTACAAAAAAAGTAAAGAATATTACAAACTTACCTCCATGACAAACTATACGGACAATAATCGGATATAAGTAAATGAAATTAATTGGAAAATCCCTATCTTTTCTGATAAGAAGTCAGTGGGCTAAAGAGTAGAGTATATTCAGTTCATACACAGTCGGGCAAAAGCACTTCGCAAAACATCCTTGGCATCATTTAAAACTTTATTCTAAGCGCTTATGAAAATGTCCGAAAAAATATAGTGTCTCATGGTGTTTATAGGTCAAAATGAAGTCTTCAACATTATTAAAGCGATCGACAGTAGATGACACTTTGCCAAAAATATCTATTCCCATTCCTACAATCCCCCCTGTATTTCTATATTTTCTGTAATATTCTTACATTCCAACATTTATTTCAAACATTAATATTTTTACTTTAAGATGAAGATAACTACATACCTTGATTCAGCCAATCAAGTAATGCCTAACTACTCAGTACTCTATTCTACACTGTGTAACAAATCGCGTGTTAATCCGGGGATTTAGTACGCTCATTCCTTAAAGATGTTCCGATATCTTTATAAGTTGATACATCCCTTTGTTTATCTACTTCCAGTGTTTATCAGATCCTAAAATGAATGTTTCTTAAGGACACCCGATCCTCAGTCAGAAAGGATTACTCTATAATTCATTTCAAAAACCCTCAAAAATAAGCTTTTTCATGTTTCAATGTTGATTTTATTTGTCTTAATAAATTAAACTCAATGATCTCTGAACTTCTTATATAGAAAGGGTCCTATAAAAGAATTATATTTGTACCCTAGAAAATCACCTGGTATTTGAAAAGATACATGTAGTACTACATGTTTAAAGAAATTTTCCGTTTTCCCTGATCAATGCAAGGAGTGCACGGCGGGTATGACCAGTCGGCAGGGGATTCTGCTTCCTATATGGCACCTTTTTCTTTAAAGGGACCAGGACACAGTTTCAGCCAAACATTTTCCTACCATTTGTTATATTTACAACTACTTAACTACGATACTTTTAATGATCAGCATTATTTTTTTAATGTCGGTTGTCGAGTTAAAAGACAGATTTAGAGCTCCAAATTTTTGTAATGTAAACAAGGACCGAGCCATGTTTTTGTTTACATATGTGAAACATGCTGATATGTGTTTGTTAAAAGCAGATTTTTCCAATAAGAAGCTGCTGAACCTCGTTTTGTTATAAACATGATATTTTCTAAATGTAAACAAAAACAAGCACGAGCCTTGTTTACATTATGAAGAATTCAAAGTTCTGTATCTCCTTTGTAAATCAACAAATGATGTTCGAATTTTTGCTGATTATTAGAATTGCCTTAGATAGGAATTGTAAAAAATAAAATTGGTTAAAAAAATCAGTTGAAACTGTGTCCATGTCCCTTTAAAGGCCCGTTTTTACTCTGCTCCAGATCTGCATTGTTTGAAAAGACTTTGGGCTTGTAATATGTTGAATTCGTTATCACCATATTTTATTATATAAGAGCCTTTGAGTAATTTATTTAAAATATATTTCAAAATAACTCTTTTGTTTCAAATCTGTCAGCCAAATTTCAGTTCTGAATTTCTATTTGCACGTTTTTCTTTCATTCTAAACATCTATCTTTATTCAGTTTTTGTTCAGCCGTCCTTTCCATTACTATTCTTCCTTTGGTATCTATCTTTGTTTTTCATTCGGATGGACGTCAAGATTTTTTAAGATATAATTTTATTTTCCCTTTTTTTCTTCCGCTTTGACTTTTGTTATCTGATGTGTTTTAAACATCCCTTCTTCTGTCATTTTTTTTCTCTAATTTGGTTTTTACACCCCACTTAAAGATGTGATTACTCTGAACGTATTACATTTTCCTGTGTATTTATTTTAAAGTTTATGGCGAAGGAATTTCCGATTATACAAGTGCAACTTTTAAATTAATGTCTAAACATAAGAACATAAAGAAATGCGCTAAATCAAATTTTCGCTTTTGTGTTCACAAAAATGAATTGCCGCTTAATACCTTACAAGTTAAGTATAATACATCTACAGAACTTCTTTTTTTTTTAAATTATCTCCTTCCATCCAATTTTCATTTGATCTCTCACTGAATTTAATGCAATTATATAATTAAAAAGTATATAATAATGCCCTTTTTTAATTAATGTTCATGAAAAATTCATGAATGGGTTCTTACTTCTAATTACAACAATCAATCTATTTAGAGTGAACGAAATATAACTACTATGTTCAACTTGCAATTGAAATTTTATTTATACATGTACAGTTTAAGTAATACCTTGCTTAGGGAAGCATACATTCAATAATATCCGATTCTTATTTTATTATTTTTAGACTACAAATAAGTTAAATATAAACACCCCCTCCCCGATTACGCAGCGATTACTCTACCGATAGGCAACCTTGACCGGTTTATCAAAATTAATGATTAACATACGTTTTCTTTCAGAATACTGAAACATTAAGTATATTTGAAAGCCTACTAGCAGCCTGAAAAAAAATGGCATCGCACAAATGTAGAAAAGAAAAAAAAATTTAAAATATGGCATTTTACTTTACCTGCTTCCCTTCCTCACGCCCCAACTACCCTATGCAACCCCACCCAACAAAAAAGGAAAAAGTTATAACAGAAGTTCCGTAACAGTTTTAAACTTTATCAAATGATATATATGTGACTGAAATATGTGACACTAAGAAAATTAATGAAAAAGCATCATTATATTTCCTAATAACTTTACTCTTTAAAAAATTTGTTAAAATGTCCACATGATATGCAAACTGTGAGGAGTGAGCAAAAGTTTGCGAACTATCTCCATATTTTAAAAAACACAATTTAGATCAGAATGCAAAATTTGCATCTCTTCATTACCAAGTGGTGGCGTCTCCATATTAGTTAAAATTTATTTCTCAAGAGGGGCGTTAAACATAAATAAGCAAACAAACAAAAAATTACACAAGAAAGAAAAACGTATTTCTAAGGACTGTACTTACAAATGAATGAGCCTTATTCTGTCTATAGTGTCTAAATATTATATAAAATGAAACATGGAGATATAGAACAGTATTCAAGATTAAAACGTTATACAACAATACAAAATAGGAGCAGAGCAAACCCAGACCTCCAAAACATCAGAGGTGGAATCAGGTGCCATGGAAGAGTGAGCATCCCCTGCCAATCGGTCACACCCGCCTTGTGCTCCTTGTCATAATCGGGAAATAACGGAAAATTCCGTCGTCAATTCAGTGTATAGATAATGGAATAACAATTAGTATGAAAAACGTCAGTCAACATTTGTCCCATTCATAAATTTTATTTCCTGACAAGGTCACTGGTCCGTGTAACACTTAACAACTCAAGTTTCTAAAATGATTTAGAGTTTTAGAATGTTAACGACGTTCGATCCTGATATTTAAAGTCTTAAACTTTTTTGGCCAAGTATATTTTTAGTTTCTACAAACATAGCTTAATTAAAATTCAAATCAAATAACAAGGGTCAATATGCTATTTTTGGGCTACAGTACATTTAATATGACCTTTTTGCACTGAAATTTGTGTCTAATTAAAAATGTCATCTACGACGTTTTCCCTTCAATATTCTTATCCAATTGATGCATGAAACAAAATGAACTCTAAGTCTGTTTAAAAAAAGACACTTTAAAATTGTGATTAAGAAAAAGTTTCAAATTTCTTCGCATAATCAATTATTTGACCTTTCTGCACTAATAAATGTGATTTTTCTGGCATTGAAAATTTAATAAGCAAGAAAATTATTTTAAAGTCTCAAACTTTTTCTGATTTTAAGCAAATAGGTCAAAGTTGTCTTGAATATTTAGAAAAGAACATCAAAAGTGGGGGTATATGATATAAATTTTCAAATATTACTTTAAAAATGTCAATTTTACGTTAAAATTGACTATATTTGTCACACTTTGTTGAAAGAATTCATAAGAAATAATTTAATAGATATTTCAGAACCAGCATAACACGTTTTACTGCAAAAAACAGCTTTGTGTGCAACCAGCTTGGTTGCATAGAAATCCAAAATTAAAAGTACTGTTATAGTTCAAAAGGAGAAAAACTGATCATTTTCGTCTAAAAAACCTTCCGCCACAAAATATAGTCCCTAGCTTAATTCTACTTGAATGGAATTTAATCGCGGTTTTTTCACTGAATATAGTTCAATTTGCATTTTAGAATTCAGATTTAATGTTAGAACTTAAAAATAATGCAGAAGTTTATAAATAAAGGACATGATCAAAATCCACTCAAAATCTCATGATCGAACGTCCTTAATATATTCGTTCAATTTTCAATTTAAAAAAAAAACTCAAACTGATTGGAATATTGAAATTTGATATTTTAGTTCTAAACCTTAATTTTAAAATTTCTAAAAAGGTTTTAAAATTTTAATATTTTAGATTCTGTACCTTCATTTGCCTTATAAACTTTTGAGTTTTTTATCTACTGTTTGTTCAGAAAATTCACACTCTTCACAATTCTAAATTCAGTTACATATTTTGTCTTTTGATTCTTTGAAATTTTTGAAATTCACTTCAAATTTATAAATTTCAACTTTGAAACGTTTTGAATTTGTATGAATTTATGCTTGAAAAATCTAAATTTCTAAAAATCTAAACGGTTTGAAAGTAGAAATTTAGAAGTTTGAAGTAAAATTTAAATAACAAAAGGACAAAATATGTTACTGAATTTTGTATTGTTGTAAGCGTAATATTTTTGAAAAGCGGTATAGATGAAAAACTCAAAAAATTAAAATACAAAATCCACTTTTTGCAATTCACATGTTGAACTTTTAAGGTAAAAATCAAAAATATCAAAATTTTAAAACCTTTTTGGAAATTTTAAAATTTAGATTTTTGAGCTAAAAACTTAATTTTCAATACACCAAATCAGTTTGAGTGTTTAAAATAATATTTAGATATTTGAACTGATTAAAAACATTCTAAAGCTCAAAATCATTTTGGAAATTTGAATTGTTAAGTGTTACATGGACCGTCATTGTATTGATCCAGTTACTATTCAATCATGAAATTATCATTTTGGAACTTTTTTCACTGAGGATAGGTTAGGTAAATCGGTCAGCCTAAAAAATGCAAATAATTGTGTTGACAAAACTATTGGCACATACTTTTTTTGTTGTTTTAAACATGACTTATATGAATAGTAAGTGAATATACATTTTTGTATAAAATATACGATCTTGTAAATTAAGCTTTAATATAAATTCAAATCACAATGGATATAGATATTGAATGCATATTCTCAATTTTTTGTTATAGACAAGATTATAGACAAGATGCTTTTTATTATGTTCAATGAGATTCAATATAAACAGAATTATAAATACAAAGTTTACGTTCTACAGATTTTGACAGGACATTATAAATAAAGTAATTCGTGTTGCAAGCATTATAAAGAATAATGAGTGCTCGACTATCATTAGACTTTTTAATAATTCGGCTAAGTTTTCCATGGAAAATTGATATCTTTTTTTTCATAATACGTATTTATGTCGACTAATTTTGATTTAGAATTTAATTAACATTATGACTGTTATAATCATGTATGAATCCTCTTTTTACTTGTTTCATCTGTTTATAATAAGAAAATGAAAGAGAGAGAGAGAGAAATAGAGATATCTTTTTTGATATTGTTCAACATACTTAGAACATGAGCATAATACTGTATTTGTACTTAAATTCGAAACTGTCTAATAGATAATCATATAAACGTTGGTTTAGCGTAAACGACTCGCACTGTTATTTAGTTTTTTTTTTTTTTTTTTGGTATACTTGACAGGGGTATACAAACATGTACACAATTTTGGTTTATAATGACCCATTATTCAGCAGTTTAGTCTGGAAATAATCCATTATAGTAAATTTAGAAACTGAGAGCTATATTATTCTGCAGGTAAATGTTCCCTTTTACTGTGAAATTTACTTAGCATAATATGAATCAAACGCTATTTTTTCAGGGATATCCATTTCAGAATTCCCTATATATGATTTGAAAATACTCATACGCTCGTACAGGCATTATTAGAAAGTAAAAAATTAAATGCTCCTGAATATTTTAATCTGTATATCAATCTGTATTGTGCATCCTGTATTCAGAGATGAGTTGCCACCTATGTGTTATGGGAAGGTATTTGGTTAAGAGATTTGATAAGACAAAAGCGCCCCTGGTGGTCCCCAAAGATCTCTTGACAAATTCTTAGAATCTGCCATGAAATGTCTCTCAAATGCCTAGAAATATAATGTATTTCATCATAATGGAGAAGAATTTACAGTTTGTACAGAACTTTGTGTTGTTTATGTGGGTTTCCACAGAACCATATAGTACTAACAACGTAAGTATGAGGACATAAAGGCGTACAAGGATAGCCAATTCTTGATATCGCGATTACTTAACCTAGAGGAACTCTTTCGCGATGGAGGTAGGAAACGTCTGTTGGGTGGGGGCAAATGTGCTATTTAATATAATGCAAGATCGATCATTGTAGCATTTACAAGGACAGATAATTAAAAAATCCTGGTGGAATACTTTGCTAAACAATCGCTGAACCAGCCTAATAAATTTTTGAGAGGAGCCAATCCTAAATTGTTACATTTTTAACGATATTTTTAATTAAGCGGACTCTTCTAGTTAAATTTTCATTGAAAATCGTCACATTTTAAAGCAAATAAAATATTCTAAACTTTCCTTATATGACAATGTACTATTTGGAGTTCAATATCTGGCAAAACATTGTGATTTCGGCATTAAATTGTTGGAATCAGTTGATTGTCACTACTGTAAACAATGTCATGTGCCCCAGAAATTTAGACCTTTCTCGACTCCCCCGCAAAAGAGCGGTAGTAAGTTAGATAACTGCGAGGTACTTATTGGTGGTCGCGATATTACGTATT
>PRKT01000361.1:105008-119666 GCA_003671525.1 Saccostrea glomerata | reverse complement strand
TGAAATATGTCAATATTGTTCCTGAACAAACTTGCGCTCTATAAATTTTAAAGCTAAAATTGGTGAAATTTTGTCAATTTTGTCCTCTTTCTGAAAAAGGATATAAAATCGGACTAGTTTGTGACGTCATAAAAACAAAAATTGTGAATACACTGCTTTGACACTATAATATTTTCTGTTAATTTATATTTCTCATACAATTTATTGAATTCAGCACATTTCAGGAAGTTTTCAAAATTGACTTTTGTGGGGGCAAATATATGCTATATACCGCATATAGTTCTTTGAGTTCTCTTCAGTATCAGAAAAGATGATATATAAGGCTTAAGAAATAAAGTCCGCGTTTTCGTAAATGTTGCAGAATAACCTCCTCGGTCTCGAAATGTTGTTTGAAAGATAAAAGCCTAGACTAACGCCTCGGCTTTTATCTTTTAAACAACATTTCGAGACCGAGGAGGTTATTCTGCAACATTTACGACAATAAGGACTTTATTTCTATTCTACTACAAGTTCTAACAGTTAGTAGCTCTAAAATGCGACTGATCTAATAGAGAAACGAATTAGGTCACCACGCTGTTCCATTTAGCACACGATCGAGTGTAAATGTGTTTGTTTACCTGTGAATAGAATAAAGAATAGAATGAAGACGATTTGTGCTTTCGCTGCATTAAAATTAGCCTTTTATTAATTAAAAATCTGTTTAAAGCTTATTTAGATTAATCTTTGAATGTACAGTAACAAAATCAGTTTCCTAATATTACCACTATATCACTAAAATCACGTAGGGAGGTTCGTGAAACAGCCCCGCTTGGCTTTAGAAACATATATGCATCAGCTTCTTTCTGCAATATACAGTGTTTAAATTGCGAAAGACGACACATCAATGTGGTCTAAATAAGTATTTCATGCTTAAGTCAAATGTACATTTCAACTGCACAGGTTTGATACGTGCTTCTGATCAGATAATTTTTTGATGACGTTCGTGATTTATTGGAGAATATTGTCCGCGGCTTTTCTTTGATCTCGGCAATAATCGTAGTAGAATGTCCAAAAAATGCGCTTATCTTTACTAGATTTGTAATTGCATCCTTAATTTTCCGACGAAGTACAGAAGTAAACCCAGAAATACATCCAATTTTTTTGCACATAGTTCTGATAAATTCAAACAAATATGCATAATTCTCAATCTATCTTTGTCGTCCAAGTCCTTGATGCATAGTATAAATGGTAGAGAGTGTACCTGAGGATTGATATACTAAATTGCCTTGGAGTAGCATGTTGTCAGGGACTGATATCTACGGGCTTGTATGCTCCTTACATGTACATCCTCACAAGCCAGGGCTTCCTAATCAAAACGTTCCCGTTAGACGGCAACGTGTTGGCTCGGATCCCCTGGCTTGCGAGAATGGAACCTTACTGCAGAATGCAAAGTATCAAAATAAAATTGTAAGACAATGTGTATCAAAATTGTCTGCATGTCAAATCAATTTCAAAATATAGTGTTAAGTCGGTTTTGTCGTTTTTCATAAAATCTGATTCAGCCATAGGTGACCGTAGATCTATACAGGGTGTGAATCGTACAAATTGCAACGACAAAGTATTTCTTAGTGAGTCGCAGTGTGATAAGCATGCGATTCCCAGATCATACATATCTAGTAGTCATTCATACAGAATCTGCTTCGAATAATCTAATATCTTAGATATAAATAAGTTGTTTTCACGAATAAAAAAGTGTCGAAGAATCCCTTAATAATCACATGTCTTTAAAAACTTAAAACATAACCTGATAACAGGCTTGATAAATTCCATTCTGTGGGCGCATTTTCTGGAGAAATGCAGAATCTAGAATAAAAGTGTTTTCCTAAATTATGAACAAATGAGAAAATATTTGGCTTACACTCTATTAGAATCTTTCACATTTCTGTTCAGCTACTGAGAATGAAATCCTCCATTCACAATCTTCCTGTGGCGATCCTTTGAATCCTATTGGTACAACATGACAACCTGAGTTGATGATATCCCTTAAAACATGAGTCGGTGGCCAGCTCCGAGGCTGACATCTCGGAATAAAAGAGGAGGCAATAGCTAGCCCTTGTTTACTTGCAAAACAAAGTGCTATATTACATTCATTGCGGTCATGTTATTATATTTATTAAGTCGACCATTGAAATATGCTGAATTTTATGCAAAATCCGCTATATATGAATAGTTTTAATTAAAACATCCTTTAATTTAACAGTGTCCTATTAATATATAAGACTCATTCAATCAAGACTTCAATATTTAAAATTTCGAAAATCTGTGGTCTTCAAATGACTCATGTTTGTCTGGAGCTGTATTGCCTGGTTTCCGATACCTCTGAGAACCAGCTAAGAAGACACGATGGCAGACGCTTCGAAGTGCATTTAAATCCTTCTCGTAAGTATTTCAATGTTTGCAGTCATTTTTCTATGTTTTGCACAAGGCATCTATTATAAACATTTTTCATATAAGGCACAAACTACCTTTTGCAATACATAGGACTGTACTCCGACCGTCGAGGAAATTCTGACTGTACATTTCTCTGTTGGATTTTTTTTCTTACTCAAAATGGCACAGTTTTGCAAACATCTCTCCATGTTTATAATAGTTATATATACCAAGGTAATAAATTGTGTAGATTGTCATGGTAGACTAATGATTAGATGCGATTTAAAAGCCTAGCTGACAGTTATAACAGTGAACTTTGCTGGTCCTGTACCAGTAGCCGTCTAGTACCAGTTACCGTCTATTACGTCATTTCGCGTGTTTAAACGCGATTTTTCGAGATTTTTCTTAAAGATCGTCTGCTGCAGACAGAAAGGTAAACATGAGTAACTTACCATACATCAGAGATAATATTATAGTAGTAGACTTTACAAAAACAGTGTTTTGTCCGAATAATCTTATTGTTTATGATATGGGGAAGTGACGTCACAACTTTGAAACTGAGGTTTTGTTCTATTTTTTTTATCTCAAAGCACCCCTATAAACGCGTTATCGTGGACTCTGATGCGATCAGTAACGCGTTTGCTTATTTTATTGTATTTCTTCAACATGATGCGAAAAGACAATTTCTATATTTTTTCTCAATTATGGGAGAGCTGATACTGGAATGATTGCAATTGTCTACCTATGCAGTTTGCAAAAAACAAAATTATTTCCTGGATTTTGTGTGTGTATGTGTGTGTGTTTTTTGTCTCTCAAGTTCTGTTTACATTTAAATTCCTACCAAAATAGTGTTTGTAGCTAGATATCAGTAGAAATGACGTAGACGGTAACTGGTACAGTGCATAGGGGAAAAAGGTGTCCTACCCTACCCCTCTTTAACGGTATGAAAACAAAGTTTCATGAGTAGGACTAGCAAAAAAATTATATATTCTGATAGAGCAAGAGTAAAGCTTTATATATGGCAAGTTTTATCTCCAAATTGTGTCAAATAGTGAAGCAATGAAAGAAAAACCTCCATTTTTAGACGGCTACTGGTACAGGACCAGTGGGGTTGGCTTAAACCAAACAATTCTATAAATAAAATCGAATGCAACTGAAGCAATCTCTTAATTTCTGTAGCACCCTCTAGGCCTAATTATAAAAGAAATGAGTTTTTTTTTCTCAATTTCTTCTCTTTTCACAAATATTGTCATAAAATGAAGGCCTAGTTACACTAACAATGTGCCATTTAAAGAAAATGGGTTTTGAGATCGTTTCATAGAAATATTGTTTTACTTTAATTGCCTTTTGATATCTTTTGCTAATTGTTTTGATACTTGTGATAACTGTTTTGTGCAGTCACTTTAAGTCAGCTAGGGTACATGATGCACTTGATAAACTGCTCGTTGAATAAGATTATGAAAATACAAAAATATATATCGAAATGGGTGATCTATAAAAGTTATCAACTGTAGCATAACAGTGTTTAAACTCACTGTAAAATATTAAGACAAGCAGGTTGATTGCTAGTGAAAGTTGTCCACCCTGCAAAAATTGTACATAATTTTTTTTCAGTGGTAGTGAAGTGATTGACTTGCATGAACAGCTTTCGATTATCTTGCTATAAATTATAATTAAATTATAACTACCCCTGGAAATAAAAAAAACAACTTTTGTTCCCCAGTTAATTTACTTATATTTATTAATTTTTTTTATTATTATGTAATAAATAAAAAATTCTTTTGAGAGAAAAATCCGGATAATATATATATCTCTCCTCAGACTCTTGTTTGGTTTCGTATAAAATTATTTTTTTGTAGAACAGCTGTAGCCCAAGAGGGCTATAATAAAATACTCTGCCCCTGGGACAGTCAGGTTCAGTATGACTGTCACTTGTCAGTGACTATTTACTATTTTAAGAAACACAAAGTTAACAAAGATTTTTTTAGTTATACCAGAGACATGTCTCTGGTTATACATGTAATGAGTAATTATGAAAAACAGGTAGTTGAACAAAGTATAAATGAAAAAGAGACATGATTGATAATGAAATTTTAGGGGGTTTAATTAAATGATTTGGAAAACTTAGATATTTGTACTTTATTTAGAATTTTACTTGACTAATAAGTTGAATTTGAATCGGGCTCGAAATTCCTAATACACTGAACAGGATAAATTTTGGAGATATAAAATAAGTAACTTAAAAGTTATTTAAATGTTCCCTCAAAGTTAATACCGAAATCGGTATATAGTGTCCATAATCGGGAAGATAGGCTTACCCTTAGCTACTGTGCTCAGAACACATGGAACAGTGGACGCAAGAACTCACAGTCCTAGAGGTCCAGCACAATCTCTTGATTAAGGTATATAGCTTTATTAAGCTAGTCAAAATAGCTTGATAAAGCTATTTATATGCAGTTTTTCACAAAAACGTTTTTTGCAAGAAATAAACAAAAAGTCACAAATATTTGACTATTCATATATGTGTACTATGGAGTATTAAAAATACAACCTAAATCATAGAAATTTCTAACAGTGCTGCTGTTAAATACGAATTTCCATTGTAACAGTTTGATTAATAACTATCAACTACTTTGGGTGCTGTGAGGCGTGGATAAGTATGATTGCTTCTCATTGTGCTGAACTGTGTTGGCCATAACTGGCCTCCTTTATAATTTCACTCAAGAAATAACTTTGTGGTCAATCATTAATTGCCCCAAAACTTAAGAAACTTTGTGTTGTGTTCCAAGTCTCTCTAGGAGACCCAATTTGGTGAATGATTTTTACACTCCTTGTATTCAGAAGAGTTCAAAGTTCGATATTCCAGTGCACCAATGCGACTTTTTACACATGTTGAAAAAATAACATATTTGAGAAAAAAGTCTGATAAGATAGCTAGATGCTTAATCAAGCTATTCTGAATATCTTGATAAAGCTATATAGCTAACTCAAACTATATAACTTAATCAAGAGATTGTGCTGGACCTGTCCTATACAGTGTGAGTATACCAAAGAAATGAAAGGAACGTATATATAATGGGATAGGCAACTCCTTCATTGCCATGTTTATTTACCTGAAATATCATAGACTAAAAACCAAATTAAGCGGGTTTCTGCCCATTTTATTCACACTGAAAATGACCATCGGCAATATGTATCCTCGGAGATCCTTGAGTCGTTACCCTAATGTTATAAAGTCCGTTTTAAGAATAAATTTTATTTACCATTTCATTTCGTAATTCATACCTTAGTTGTTTGGACCCTGAGGTCCATGCAGTAAATATATAAGCAAGGTTAAACCGGATGCCATGAGCAAACACAGGCTATTCACAGGCTGCGAGAATGCTAGAGAGTTCGCATCTTAGGCAACTTGCCCGTAGAATAATTCGCCCTATTCAAATTAGAATAATTTTTGTCATTCATTTGCAATTCCCGCTTTGAAATCTGCATATCGTATCGATATATAAATTTGTGAATCCAAATTTCTCTCTTATACATACACTTTTATACATACAAACTAAACATTTATTCTATGGCAAAAGCATTCTTAAAAGATAGGAAGAACCTACAAGATAATTAAAAAAAGGTAACTTAACAATGTGAATAAAAAAAACGTCATTCAATGACTAGTTCTAGCTTTTAAAAGATAAAACAAGTCTTCATCGGCAGTAGTTTTGTGTATCATGGCTCAATTTGATATTTCAGCAATCCAAATATCGCTTGATGCAAAAAGAGTACCAAAGACCCAGATTTTAACAAGATGAAGCAGAGTAATAAATGGATAGGCTTTACCTGATTGGCTGAATTGAGGTATGTAAATATTTTCATTTTAAAGTAAAAATATTAATGTTTGAAACAAATTATGGAATGTGGGAATATTACAGAAAATATAGAAATACCAGGGGAGATTGTAGGAGTGGGGATTGATATTTTTGGCAGGGTGTCATTTACTGCCGATCTCTGTAAGTTCTAAATAACTGAAAATTTGACCTATAAACGCCGCGGAACGGTATATTTTTTTCGTGTTTTTAATAAGTGCTTAGAACGAACTTTCAAATAATACCAGTGATTTGTTTGAACGGGAATTAGTAAATTACTTTGAGGGCAAAAGGTTTGTATAGAGTTCTATGGGAAATTAATTGGTACTCTTTTCCCTATAGAGACCCCATTTTTTAATAAGTTAAGTGAAGTGAAAGTCATTAAAAGTTATTTTTAGCAATTTAATTGAATATTGAAGACATTTCGAGAGAATAATTAACAAAAATTTGAATTATTTATCTGTGAAATTAGGGTTAGAGGTGATTTGGGGTCTTTTGTAGAGATTGGGGGGGGGTTACAGAGGATGGAAATTGGTTAAAAAAAATGTGTAGTTGACTTGGCCATAGGAGAAAGGTAAGTTAAGAAAATGTATCAGGTTGATCTTATAATAAATGTTTGTATGTATTCATAAATTTATGTATGTATTTTACATGTACATGTAATTGTGTATTTATATGAATTGCTATATATGTGTACTTTTGGAAGTGTAGGATGGTGGCCTGGTGTTAATTTTTGTTTAGTTTCTTATACGTCTGCACGTTTGGTATCTTTTCGAATAATTTTTTCGGCCCTTAAAAGTGAGTTTCGTGGTGTTCATGTGAAAAGAGGTCATTTTCTGTCTTGACGTATCATGTCGGTAGTGTATGTGATCCTCTGGATTGCCTCCCTTTGACTGCGGGGGGATCAGTTTGTAGTTTGGTTGTTTCTATATTGTAGCTACACAAAGGTATGTGTTTTCCCTCTTTTTGCTCTTTGTAGTTCCATCAGGGTGACTCTCATCTTCGATATCCAAGGGTTTCTGATTCGCTACTCTCCTCATAAACCCTTGGCCTACGGTGTTCATAGAAATAGGGATTTTTGTCCAGAGTTCTAATTGGATTTCAGTACACCCAGGTCGACCAATCAGCAATTGTTTTTTGTAAATGACGATATTTGCGTTCGGAAAACATCTTCACTCTTTAATCTCGGAAATGAAAAACGCAAGTAAACAACGATCCGTAATATAACATTCATTTCTATGAATAGCCATGGTGTCATCCAATATCTTCTAAATGTGTGATTAAGAATCTATAATGAAGCTTCAGATTTGTTCTATACATAATAAATAAACATACCTCAATTATTGCTTCTTAATAATTCTTGAAAAAAACTTCGATTTAATTTTTTTTTTAAACGTGTCTTTATTTCTGGCGATGACGCAATCCGTGCGTATCTGATAGATTCGAGATCACGTGACGGAAAACAATCCCGTCTTTTGACTTCACCGTATGCCAAGGGTTTATGGGGAGAGTAGCGTATCAGAAACACTTGGCCAGCGAAGATGGGTGACTCTCTGCAACTCATTTTCTACTGCTTTCTAGTTTTTGTACTTAGAGATACTTCCCTTAGACTAGCTAACCAAATATGTAGAATTTCAACATGATATAATCTTAATTATTGTGACTTTAGGCTTCTGATTTTGTTTTCTTGAATTATTGGAATGACATTACTGCATGTATCGCATTTGACTTTTCTAGTATTTACATGCAATTACATGTAAAATTGTAAAACATGTATTCCACCCTTGACGGATCCATTTTTTAATCATTCGGCCATGTAGAAGATATGTAATTTGGTAATTTTTCAGAAAACTTGAAAATTATTGCTGTTTTCTTTATGATATATGCTTAATTTGACTAACTTTATTGATTTATTTTCATTTAAAGACTATAGAGGACTTTCATATTTCAGCTTCCTGGACCCGGAGAGCTTGGTATCTGATCGGCGGGGGGCATTTTCTCTATATAAGAAGAAGATGGAGGCTCGCTACCCACCCGATATATTTTGTCAGACAGATTTCTGTACATTGCAGGTAAATTTTTCATTTATTAACTTTTTAGCCTCTTATTGTGGTGTATATTTTGGGGTTTTAAATCAATTATTGCATTTCTTAATTTTTTACAAATTAATCTGAATTCCCCTTTTTAAAGCATGTAATTCAATAATGTAGATTATGGTTGTACTGTGTAAGACTATCAGACACTGCACTTTGATTTGTTATTAAAAGTATTAATTTTATCTTGTCTGAATTAATTGTAAACAAATATAATCGGGGGCACCTGCTATTTCTCTAAGTGTCTTTCACTGGGGGGTGGGGAAACTTTTTTGTATATACTTAAGCAACAGGAGGGTTAAGATAAGAATCATTTAGTATATCAGAGTCTCAAACAATTTACTTTTCATAAGCATAAGAAAATTTCTATATCAGTCTTTTTAAAACCTTTTAATTTTGCTTAATTAATTATGATTTTTCAAATTTTGGACCTTTTTTCTTTATTTTGGGTAGATTCCACCCCTATGAAAAAATTGACACAATTATGACTTTATATCATTTTATTAACATCAAAAAACAAAATCATGTTATTTTATAAATATTTTATTCATTACAGTGACAACTGCATCCAGATTTCATCACAGGAATGAAAGTTTTTCACTCTTTGGAAAAGCACCTGCAGCAGGGAGGTGACATTCATTAAGATGGCCACAGATTCCAAGACACTGAAGTGACAGGCCTCAAATTTCATACATGTATATTGGTAAGTATAAGGTCTTTGAAAATTACAAAATTGACTAATTCTAGGATAGGTAAATATGTAAGTATAGGAAAAAGAGTACCAAAGACCCAGATTTTGACATCATTTCCTGGTTGAACAAGATGAAGCAGAGTAATAAATGGATAGGCTTTACCTGATTGGCTGAATTGAGGTATGTAAATATTTTCATTTTAAAGTAAAAATATTAATGTTTGAAATAAATGATGGAATGTGGGAATATTACAGAAAATATAGAAATACCAGGGGAGATTGTAGGAGTGGGGATTGATATTTTTGGCAGGGTGTCATTTATTGCCGATCTCTGTAAGTTCTAAATAACTGAAAATTTGACCTATAAACGCCGCGGAACGGTATATTTTTTTTCGTGTTTTTATTAAGTGCTTAGACCGACTTTCAAATAATACCAGTGATTTACAGGCCTACATGTAGGTGTCAATACCAGCCATTTAATATGGGTTACATGTATCAGGATAACCCAATTTTTTAAACTGACAAAACTAAAGGCTATAATCGGAGTAAAATTTAACAATTTCGCTTTGAGACTTCAATCAGTCATAAGTAGGCAGATCATTGTAGAAAAAGTGAAACAACCTACATGAATATTCATCAAACCTAGAAATTATTTGAATTGCATGAATTTCGGTTTAAGACACATGCATGTGGTCCACGTATTGTAGTCCTTTTTTAATGGACAGCAACTTGTTGTAAATATTTTTTCTTTCGATTGAATTGATAGTTTTAATAAATCATGCATTTATTGATTGTTTACATGCTGTTTAGAGTACCGATGTTTACCCAGCACCATATTAAACACAGGTCCTAGGGTCATGACCTTAATGGAAATTACGTTATACAGGCCAAAAATTCCAAATCAGATATGGGACATATGTAGACTTGATATATTAAAACAATGGGTACCATAGCACCAATACACTTGAGATAGGATGTAAGAAAAAAAATATGAAATACTTTCTTTTTTATCATATGTGGTAATTATAGCAAAATCTATGCTATGCAAGAGGAAATTTTGTGTCTGATTATACTTTTGCTTGCCTTCGTCCATATAATCTTCAGCAGTTGTAAAATATGACAAAATCAATCAAAATATTTTGTTGTGATGATGTGGCGTAACAGGGGTCGAAATCTTGAGAGATTTTCAAGGTAAATAAAAGGGGAATGACTCTAGGACCGTAACGAATTTAGGGCCTCAAATGATACTGTAGACATAGTTTTTCCAGGGTCATATTTCCGCGGAATCTCAATTTCCATTTAATCCACGAGTTGCAAATTACGCAGATTTCTCAGACTGTCACTATATCATATAATAAGTTTTAAGGTGTAAACAACAAGCCATGTGGATTTGTGTTGTTACAGGTAAATGCCCATAGTAAACGTGCTAGCAAGCACTCAGTTGAATTGTACTCAGTCGATCATGTATTGGTCAGCACATGGACTTGTTTGGTTAATCTTGTTACATATAGCAGTGATTTCCCTTTATTTCAAAGTAAAGGGTTAGAGATCAGTTGTAACAGGCTGATGACTGAAGTTTATGAACAGAATCTCTGTGGACCTTACAAGTTACAACATTTTTATTTCAAACCGGCATTTTTGTCAACTGAAGCAGTCAATTTGGCTGGTTGCCGGTTCTTAGGGAAAACACTGTATAGGCACAGTGGTTCATTCACATTGCTAGAGTTTATTGTATTTGTTGTTGATTGTGAATCTTGAACATATAATTTGTCTTTGAAAGGAAAAATGATGAAAATTTCAAGCTGTGGAAGGGGGGATGCAGGGGTGTCTGCTATTAGAAAGAGAGAAGATTTCAGAGAGCATTGTTGCCCATTGGCATTTTGATAGGCTACATTTTATCTTATGCCACTTATGGGAAGTGGAAGAGAACATGTTATACTGAATTATGTTCCCCAAACAAAGTATCCTTTGATACTGATCATATTTTTTAAACATTATATCTTATAGGAATGAGGCACAAAAAGGGAGTTGGACAGCATTTGGAGAACATCTGTAAATGTCACCGTTATAATTAACACTAGCTATTATGTGTTTGGTCACCTTAATAAAGATGTTAAAGATAAGGGTTGTATATTAACTCTGGTCATCTTAATGACTAATTTAGAAATATAATATATATATTATATTTTATATTATGTGTACATTCATATACCATGCTGTGGAAGGGGGGATGGGTGTCTGCTATTAGAAAGAGAGAAGACTTCAGTGAGCATTGTTGCCCATTGGCATTTTGATAGGCTACATTTTATCTTATGCCACTTATGGAAAGTGTAAGAGAATATGTTACTTAATTTTTGTGTGTTCGTTCACCTTAATAAAGATTTTAAAGATAAGAGTTAATACTAATAACTAATATAGAAAATATAAACTATATATTATATTTAACATCATGTGTACATTCATATACCAAGCTGTGGAAGGGGGAGGGGCTTTTTTATCTGCGGGAGTTCTCACATACATCAGGGGCGTAGCTAGGACTATTGTAACGTGTAGGCCGAAGAATGAAACCGAAGGTTTCACCGAGGCGCGAAGCGCCGAGGGGGGGTAGGTGCGGGAGGGGTTCGCCCCCTCCCGCTGGGGGGGTTCGGGGGGTCACCCCCGAGAAATTTTTGAAATATTAGGACTCATTTGCACTACTCTGAGCATCAAAAATATTGAAATAGACATTAAATTTTGTATTACAAATATCTTTAAAATGATGTAATTTTAAAGAATTTTTGTACCAGATTTTGCACGCATAGTCATGACATGTGGTATTACGTGTTGTATTAAAAATGACTTGTGCATGTAATATGAAATTGATAGGATTTAGTGTAAGATTTTAAAAAGATTATCCACAAAATTTTATCATTTTTTATTGCTTTAAAATTCAAATTCTCCTTCAAATGAAATTGATTTTTCTGTTTTTCACAGCAACAAAATTGTCAATTACAGCATCAATGTCAACTGGCATATGACGTTGTACATGCAACAGAGAAAGATTGGACATCCTTTCGTCTCCCATAGTTGTTCTCAAATAATTTTTAACTCTACGCATCGCACTAAACGAACGCTCACTAGAGGCCGAGGATACTGGCATGGTCAAGAAAATGGACAGAACGCAGAAAATGCCAGGATAAATGTCTTTGTTGGTTTTATTCAGGAGATCGATGATTTTATTCGGTCCTGTATCGGTACCAGCAAGATTCCATCTAATCCTCCATCTTGTTATTTCATCCACAAACTCTACTTTGCTAGTGAGGTCTGACTTATAGGCGTTGTACAGACGATCTGTAACATCCGCTGTAAGGTCTTGCAGTTTGGCTGGTAGCAAATACGAAATTAAAAATCTCTCTTCGTTCTTTGTTACTCGACTAGATATTTCGTTTACCAGGTGATCTAAAAAGACGAGATACAACGAAACTCTCCAGTAATCCGACGGGTTGTTTAGGGGATGATTTTCTCTGTGTTGTTGACGTCCTGCTCTTCTTGGAACGCATGGCTGCAAGTCATGCTCTGCAGCTATTTCAGTTGCCCTGCCATACAATGCATCCCAAACACTAATGTCGTTTCTTTCATCAGTTAATCTCCTGATAACGACTTTGGCCTCTGTTACTGCTTCTAAAAGGTCTATGTCCTTTTTTTGAAGATAGTTTGTTAAGGCTACTGTAGAGCTCAAAACGTGTTCCGCTACAACTAGTGCAATGATAAATTCAAATCTCAAAATAGCAGCTAAGTATTGCGATGCCTTCTCATCTTTAGCATCTTCAAGTGATTGGAGGGCAGCAACGACCACGGGGAAAGCTGAGCGGAAGGTGAACAGTGAATCTGCTCGACTTGACCAACGCGTTTCGCACAGTGTTCTGAGTTTTGTTCGTCGGTCCATCTGCTCCTGTACGTCATCGTTTTCAGCCAGTTCGTCGGAGAATGCTTTCAAACGCTTTGCAGAATAATCAAAACAAAATGCCACATCCTGCACTGTTGACATCATGTTTCGAATGCACATAACCTTGCTGCTGTGTATCAATGCAAGATTCAGCGAGTGTGCTTTGCAGTGAACATAAGAAGCCTCGGGAACAACTTGAAGTATCCTGGCCTGGACGCCACTGTATTTCCCCGACATGTTAGCAGCTCCATCGTAGCACTGAGCTCGTAGATTCTGAATATTCAGGTTCAATTCAGCAAGAAAATCAATGATGATATTGGAAACTGCCATACCTTTCACACTCTCTGCATATTTAAAGCCAACAAACTCTTCTCGTATCTCAAGACAACCATCGATACTATCAAGAAACCTAATGCACAAAGACATCTGTTCTTTTGTAGAGGAATCGGTACATTCGTCAGCAATAATGCCCAAAAACTTAGAATTCCTGCAAGAATCCACAATGTTTTTGCGCACCTGGTTTCCAAGCAGATTGATTAGTTCATTTTGGATATCAGGGGATAAGTAGGTAGAGCGTGACGCGTGACGCGTGGCAAGGTGGTCGCTTAAGACGGGGTCTCTCTTGGCAAATTCAGAAAGGATGGCAATGAAGTTACTCTTATCTTCAGTGTGTCCCCTTATAGGGATGTTCTGCCTACCACATAGTAATAGCACTTCGATAATTGTCTTAAGTATATGTCTATTTCTCTCAGTATGTTTTTTGTGGCTTGATGATAGCATGCTCACAACGGTATCTCCCTTCCCTTCACTTACTCGTACAAATTCTTCCCCCGCCGTTACACAACCCTTATGAAATGCTAAATTTTCATGGCGCCGCGCAAGTGATAGCAGATTTTTCCAGTCTGTCATTGGACTGGATAAGAACGATTTTTCTTTCGAATCAGCATTGCCAAATAAGAAACAGTACGCACAAAACACAGAGTCGGTGGAAATAGAATAGCGCATCCAATGATGGTCTTTCAACCAAGATGGTTGGAATCGCCGAGATTTGGTACCAAAGGACCTGTAAAATTTAAATATAGCCAGCATTCAGGTACACTCATCCAACTCTCAATTTTCTTTGTGCAAACCACCAACAATGCTTATTATTTTACGTTCGGTACTTGGGACTTGGATCAATATTCCATCCCTCCTCTAATCAGCTAATTTCATTTCTTCTTTTTTTGTTTTTTTTATTTCTTTTTTTTTAAATCTGGGATTGACTTTTTTTGTATTTAAGCCCCAAAAAATTATTTATTGTCTCTGACATGGATTATTAAAGTTATGTAATCAGCAAATCTTATCAACATTTTTTAAACCAAATTTGACAAAGACAAAAAAAGGGGTGGTTGATTTAAATCTATATTGCAAGTACAAGAAAAATTAAATGTGTCTATCCAATATCAATATAAATAAATGATGAAATTGATAATTTGATGTGTGACTTGTTTTTATATGACTGCTTTATGTACAAATATCTACAATTCAAATGATAACATAATAAAGGAAAACCAATGTAAAGTACTATGCAACCCTGTCAATGTAATTCATGCTAGAAGGACACATGTATATGAGTTTTTACCTTAATAAGGTGGGAATAGGGGGTGGGGGTCTTGATCCATGTCACAAGTGTCTGAGGACTAA
>PRKT01000361.1:54132-64341 GCA_003671525.1 Saccostrea glomerata | reverse complement strand
CCCCCCCCCCCCCCCCCCACACACACAAAATAGTGTTTAAGTACTTTTTTTTGCATGTCAGGGTTTTTCAGGGCTTATATTTTTATCTCTTTCAGTAAGCCCCCCTCCCTACTTTCAATATGCTTCTGACGCCAATGTGAGGGGAGGGGGAAAGGAGGGAGTTGAACAGGCTCTTCAATACATATACTCAATACTTGTAACGGTCCTGAGGCGAAACATGAAATCAGTTTGAAAAGTCTCTTTAAAGACGGCTACAGTGTTTTATCAATCGTGTGGATGATAATGTATTTTGTATTTCAGTGTGTGTGAGGGGGGGGGGGGGTATACCGTTATACCGTGTAAAGGTATATGAAAAATACAGAATATATCAATAAAATAATATCCTGATAGTAAGCGAGAGGAAAAAGAGAACGGGGATTTCCTACAAATATTTTGAATTAAAATGAATTTATTTTAAAACAAAAAAATGAAAATGAAATATTTTATACTTGAATTCATTTTCTTTTATTTTTTAATAAATATTTTTTGTACGAAATGATAGAGGTTTACAGCAGTTTAGTAGTTTTAATAGAAAAATTGCCATTTGCTATTTTCCAATGCATGACTGTGGTTTATTTAATCACAAACAGAGATGGAAATTGCATTAAATGGTTGAGACATCGGGATCGAGATGCCTTTCATATCTCGATACGGATACGGATACGGATACGTCAGATAGAACAATCTCTAATAGTAGTACAAGAAATCACTATTATTGTTATTTTTATTGTCTATTCATGTATTAAATAATAAACACAGTTTCCATACACTGTGTATAATAATGATTAGCCGGGCTTATTGCTCAAAGAGCAATTGCCGGCTTATGTGATCCTGTTCAAGGCAGGATGTTGACCCCATAGTCGCCATTTTAAAGTTACGTGCAAAAATATAGTTCTCACTCTCAACCGCTTTTGAGATAATACAAACAAAAATAAGACGAAGTTTTATCTATATAAAATAAGCATTAGTAGTAACTTTGAAAACTTCATAAGTCAAAGAACATAGTTCATTAGCGTAAGGATTTTTGATAATCAGTGTTACCGTAGTTCTCTACACATACGAGGTAAAGCAGGAGAGGGAACCAGACTGGCCTGTTTGTATACATTCAGCTGCGGTACCAGATTAATTCTGATTTCTGACAAAATCGGACCGTGGTATTAGGATTGAATAACTCACTGTCAGTGTCTTATCATTTATATTGATAGTTTTAAAATAATTTTTTCATCAGAATATAAACGTGATTCATGTAAGAAATCAATTCTACTCTGTAAATGAGCCCGGCTCTCTGTACTTCTGAGTACTTTGATTTTTATATTGTCATATTAACGTTGACATTATTTGTTTGACAGTGATTTTTAACTGGCTCTTGAATATTTAAGGTCTTTCGCTCAGGCGGAAGACCTTCTACTGATTCTGATGGTTAAGATTATTCCTATTATTCTTTTTTTTTCCTAGACGCCAACTTTGAGACCTCGTAACTCGCTCATTTCTTAACGGATTTCGCTCAAATTTTCAGAGTTTTTGGACGTTACAAAACTCAATTTAAATGTTTTCATACATTTCAAAAATTCCCTTTCGCTTTTGAGTTATTTCCTTTTAAATGAAAATTTAGTGCTGTTTGTTTCCAGACAAAGGCTCAGAAACGACAAAAGCTGGAGCAGAATGTCTACTGCATTTAAATACTAGAAGAATTGAAGTTGTGCACATCGGTTTTTCTTTTTTGATTTCTGCGCCCAAAACGGTGCTAGATAGGTGTCAAAAATAAGAATGCCTAAAAGCGCAAAAATTTACATCTATTTTCTTATGTATCTTTTAAACTAAAAATAATTTGTTAAGACATGTTGAACAAATATTGTGCATAATTTTAAGCTCCATCATTTGACATCATTAAAAAGGGGCTGGCCCCTCAAATTAGGGGTCGAGGGCGCTCGAAAGTATTTGCTTTATAACTTAAAAACGGTAAATATTTCGATATGGTTATCGACTTGAAATGGGTTCTTTAACATCTTATTGATCTCATGAAAACGTTATTTTGTTACGTTCAAGTCATGTGTTATTAGATGAGCAGAAAACTTTATAGTCCATGTACAGGTAAGTGATTTTATACGGCAAATGAAGAAGAATTCTATATGCGTACGCGTATAACACGTATAACTGAAATTAATTGGATAAGAATAATAAACCTAGCTAAATTGAATGTTAAACTTTGTTGAAATAAGATTTTTAACGAATTCTCTAGCTGGATGTCATACAGATTATTCAGAGACAACTTTCTCCCTGTGTTTAGTTTAAAGAACAAGACGGGAGAGAGGAAAAATACTTTTTAAGTATTAAGATTCAATGTAGCATTATTTATTTAAGAAAAATAAAATTCGAGCTTAAGATAATTCACTGTCATTCAATTCATGCATCGTGAATTTTCCTCGGAGCCTGAAAGTTTTGTGTATACAGTGTGCGTGTTTTGTGTGTACAGTTATCACATGGTTATGAAACCCGTTTATCGATCGCGTATTGACCTGTATACATTAGTGAGGTCAACATTACCGCTCTTTGATTTTTACTTGAGTCCTAGATTTAAGATCAAGAAAATATGTCATTTGCGCTAATCGTAAGAATATTTCTATACACAAATATAAAGGTTTTCTTGAACATGATTTAAAAGTGTTGAATGTCGGATTCTATTCTTTGACGAATGAATAAAATGTACTGCGTTAGGCTACCCGCGCTTTTCTCATCTGCTGAGGTATCTATGGACGAGTTCATCGGTTACACTGAAGGGTGACACAGGATGACCTATCGATGACTCTGCCAAATTTGATAGTGATTTTAATTGCACATGTACATAAATTAAAGTTAAATTCTACCCTTGTGAAGTCCATTGTAGTCTCGTTATTTAAAAAAATGGGGATATCAATACTGCAACTTGTTTTTGATTTGTACGGATGATTCTATTATTGGAAAGGTACACATGTAGTACGAGGATTTTTTAGGCCCCGTCTCCCCCTCCACTTTGAAGTAATTGCAATCGTTATAAAGGCCTATATCAAGTTATTCTAATTGCTTTATATCAGAAAAATTTGCGATGTTGTTTAAATAAGCAAATACAAATAAACATGGCAAATGCGCACAGTAAATTGTAAGTGGAAGTGACGTTTCCAATACTCATGAAAATCGAAAATTAAAATGAAGCAACTTTGAGTTTTGCTTGAATTGATACATAACTTATAATTGTATTGTACCGAATGTATTTCTTTTATTTCCTCGAATAAAAAGAATATCACTTTGACGCGATTTTAGGGGTACATGATTGTAACTAAGTACATGCTGTTTTACACGGAGGAGCCCCTAAAATATATACATTCCGAGCTTTCAGAATACGAGGGAAAAAAATTAATAATTAGACATTTTTTAACAAATGCAATGTAGTTGCATACAAATATTCCAAGCCATTCTTTCGTGTTTATTGGACTAAAGAGATTATCAAATTTCCTCTCATCGCGATACGTAACCCCCCTTCCCTCAAATGATACAATGTTTTCCTTCAGAGTTGGTTAGTTTGTTCAGCTAGTACGTACAGGTCAGGACTGGTGTTGAAATCCATGATTAATCCATAACCTATTATAATGTTAACCAATAGTCATACGTGACATTTTTTTTATTCGCAGGTAGTCAAATAAATGAAAAAAAGATTAGTATGCGTCACTAAACTTTCCCATATATAAACGATTTAATTTCTAAAACTTTTGCCGATTAGAGTGTTCAATCGAGCATCGAAGTGTGTACATGTACTACATGTATTAGTTTCTTTGGGTAATGGGAGGTACCAGTTTTTGCTGCATTTGATTTCCGGAATTTTGCATTGCATTTCTGACACTTAATAATTTCTACACTGTAACATTCATTATTTTCATTCTGGATTTTACACTATATTTCAAGCAATTTAAGGTTAACAAAGAAGATGAAATAATTATTCTAATAGAATATATTTGGTTAAAGTAACACAACTGAACTTGTGATGAAAATTTATTAAACGAAAGTCAAGCAATAAAAAGTTAAAGTTTGTATTTTGAAAAATAAATCAAATCAAGTCACAGAAAACAAAGACAGGTTGTAAAGCTCACACACCGACACACACACAAAAGTTTTGGTTACTCGGAATAGTCCAGGGTAAAACTATATTTTCTTGATGACGGAATCCTGATTTATATTCTAATATTTTCTAATTTGTTTTATTATTCGTACTTCTCAATTTATCATGTTCAAATTACATGTATTTATTTTTTAGGGAACATTAAACCTTATTCGTCAGCCAGTCTGTCCATCTGTCACGAGAACTTTAAACTTGATAATAAATATTGAATGAGTTGAAACAGGACGTTGATGTTTCACGTGTGCATTATTTGTGACATCTGATTTTCAAATATACTGTGATTTTTTTACCCTGTGACCTTGATCTTGGAGCTTGACCTACTTAAAAAAATAACATTACTTTAAATTGACCATAACTTTTAAAAGCTTCCATTTTATAAAAATGTATTAACTGTGAAAATACCTTTCAAAATTCACTGATTTTTTACCCTTTGACCTTGACGTTTGACCTACTTTTCAAAAACATTAACAATACTCATTCCTTTTGATTAAGAAGAGATATAGCTTTTATTTTATCCCTGTGTATTACCTAAGACAACTCTTTTCTAAATACACTGACTTTTGACAACTTGACCTTGAGGCTTGATCATAACTTTTTAATGAGGAGAGATAGGGCTTTCATATTACACAAACATCACATGTACGTAAACTGTGACAAAATCATTTCAAATACTAGTATATCATGAACTTTGACCTTGAAGTTTATCCGGCTTTTCCAAAATTTAAACATTGCTGAAAATTGACCATAACTTTTGTCACGTGTATATTAGCTGTGACAAGGCCTATCTAAAAAAAAGGTATGGCTTAAATCATGCAGTGTGTTATGGCCTTGAATCAAGGTCATTTAGGATAAGATATTTTGGCTGGATGCATTGTTTGAAAAAAAACATGTGTGAATTTGTCAATACGGTAGCACACAAATGGGATATGCTCATCACCAGCGTGTGTCATGGTGTGACCCAAGGTCATTTTGAAAAGGTCAAGGTTCGCAAACATTCCTTTACTATCCTTTTTTTAATAGTAAAACATAATAAGATATCTACCCTTAAAAGATTGCTTTAACATTAGAACGTGGCATGACCTTGACTCAAGGTCATTTCTCTCTGTCCGTAGCTCCGACGGAAGACCTACTCGTTGCTTTGCAACGAGCTCGGCTCTAGTTTTAATCTATATTTCAATCTGTATTGTTCATCTTACATTTATATTTTGTGATGAGTTGCCCCCTGTATGTTAAGGGAAGGTATTTGGTAAAAGAGATTTTTGAAAAGACAAAAGCGCCCTTTGTGGTACCTACATATCTGTTGACAGATTCTAAGAATCTGCCAGGATATATCTCTCAAATGCCTAGAAATATAATTATAATAATGGAGAATTATGTGCAGTTCGTACAGAACTTCGTGTTGTTTATGTGGGTTTCCAAGTAAACATAACATTTACAACATAACTGTGAGGACATAAAGAGGTACAAGGATAGTCATACATGTACATGTTGTCTTGTAGAACTCCATTTCTAATTCTTGAACCATTAGCATTTGTAATGAGATGTTCATAACTGCACAGGAGTTCGCGTACCTATCAATTATACCGAAATTTTATTAAATAAAAAAAACGTAATACGTATAATATTAACACGTGGTAAAACGTATTTTTTATTTACTGTAAATTTCAGTCAAATTGATAGGTACGCGAACTCCAGTGATAACTGCAACTCTACGTCTTCGGTCACTTGGTGATTGTACTCGAACCTTTTCAATACATTTCAGTTCATTTACGGTATCAGAATGCATAATATAAGGCTGTCCAATAAATGTTTTTTTCTTTACTAGATTTTCCGACGAAGTACAGAAGTAAACCCAGATGAATCCTTTTATAAATACATCTAAATTTTGCACATAATTCTGATAAATAATAACAAACATACGTAATTCTCAATCTAACTTTGTTGACTAATGTTCTTGATACATAGTAGAAATGGTAATTGTCTTAGAGGGATCGATATTCCAGGCTTGTATGCATTATACTGCAGAATGCAATGTATTAAAACTTATGTTTTATTGTAAAACAATGTGTATCAATGTTATCTTTCAAATTAATTTTAAAATTAGTATAAATTCGATTTTATCCTCTTTCATAAAATCTTATTCAACCATAGGTGAAGGTAGATACATAGAGTTCATCGTACAAATTGCAGCAAAGACTTTTTTTTACTAAGTCGCAATTTAACAAGCACCAGCTTAGAATGTCCTAATATCTTAATTATGAATATATTGCTTCCATGTTTTAACTTTTTTGAATTTGCTCTAGTCGCTACACTTTAGATATTACTTGAATTGTTTTCAAGTAATCAGGTTGAAACGCAAACTGCATACTTTATCCAACCAGAAAATTTTAGGAAGAAATATAAATTTCTAAAAAGATATGAATATATGAGTACAACGTTTGTATATTCCGTTCTTAATGCACGTTGGATAACATAATGGTAGGGTCTTTGCATTGATAGTGGGGCCTGGCTTTACCTGGTAGATTATTCAGTGAGCCGGTGTAAAGACGAATAATGACCCCCATCGAATAATGACCGGGGGTCATTTTTCGACAGCGAAAAATGACCCCCGGTCATTATTCGACGTAGAAAAATGACCCTTTTGCCCGTAGAAAAAGTGTCACTTCCCTAAAAATTTGCAGAACCCACGTGAAGAAAAATGACCCCCGTAGAAAAATGACCCCCTGTAGATTAAAGCTAAAATTTTTAGGGGGCAAAAAAAAATTGGATAAAGAAGCATATTGGCCAAAATGCTCACCTGAGCTTATTGGGAATAAACTGATGATATGTTGATCTCATAACATTATACAATTATAGCTATATTTTAAGGTAAATGCAATGATTCAGAATCTAAAGGAGTAAAAGATTTATCAAGCCTTAAGGGTTAGGTAAACATTGTTTTTTGATGGTGGAAATCATCGAACTGACAGAAAAAATCAGCAGTATTATATATTATTATATCCTCCGCTTGAAAAGCGGGAGGGTATATAGTGATTGGGATGTCCGTCCGTCCGTCTGTTACGCTTTGAGGTATCCATCTCTTATCCGCAAATCCTCATATATAAAAAGATGTGTTTGTGAAACAGCTATGCCCCTGTATGGCAACATAGCGAAGATTAAACTTTTCTTAAATGCAATTTAAATATATTGTTACCCAAAGTAGGGTCTTCTCACATGAAATACAACTGCAAAATAGGAAAGCCCTAGCACCACTTGTTCAAAAGTAATGGCTAAGGATAAGTTTTTGAAAGGTAGGTCAAACTCAAAGGTCAAAGTTGATGATTTCTTAAGAAAATGTTTAATGTAACAAGGATTACATATGTGAAGTATGAATACCCTAGCCCTTACCGTTCAAAAGTTATGGCCAAGGTAAAAAAAAAACATAAGTACGGAAAACTCCAAGGTCAAGGTCAAAAGGTCAAGGTTTTTAGTATCCAATGAAAGGTAATGCCAAAAAACTACATATTTGAAGTATGAGAGTACTAGTATCTACCGTTTAAAAGTTATGGCCAAAGTAAAAATTTGGCATTTTTGTGTAAAATGGGATAAACTCCAAGGTAAAGGTCAAAAGGTCAAATTTGGTGGTACCCAAAGTAAGGTCTTGTCACAAGGAATATACATATTAAATATGAAAGTCATAGCTCCAATAAATGAAAAGTTATGGTAAAGGTTAAGGTTTTTGCGGACAAACAAACCGCCAGATAGACAGACGGACATACAGACGAACACGATAAAACTATATACCCCCGAATCTTCGACTACGGGGACATAAAAAGAAATGGTCTTCAATTAACTTTTCATATTAATATACATTATAAAGAAGACGTTACAACAATGAAAATGTTTGTTCTGATTTTCGTATTAAATTCTCTGAAAAATATACTCATAACTGAGTAAAAGGGTGGAGTAAAACAAGAATTAAGGTAGAACCTATGTCGGAAAAGTCTTTGTTTATCAATCAGTTAAGATATCATGATATGTTTCCTTGTTTTTTAAATCTAGAACAGGCTGTGAAACTTGGTAGGGTATTTACATACTGCGACTTCTCATTTTCAAATATTTTTAGGGGTACTTGTCATAAAGGGAATATGAAAAATCACAAAAATACTTCTTCAAACATCGTCGCTTATAAACTTTTTTAACTGAATAATATTAAACAATATTTCATCAAGAATAATTTCTTTTTTATTCAATTAACATAAAAGATAAGTCCACCATTAAAAAAAATAGTCAAATGAACTCTGTTATTTTAAGTCAATTATTCACCTCACCTTGAAAATACTCATACATTTACTCCAAAAAAAGACTATAATGGACCGTGAATCCATTTATTTATTTTAATGGTGAAAATGAAGATGTATCTATGTACAAGAGTTTTTAACAAGTCGACAATTATTATTACAAAATATTTTTCAGACGTCTTTGTCACATTGTTTTCAATCTTCAATATGATGAAGAACAGAAGAACATAGCCAAATGATTACAAACAAGAGGCCCATGGGCCACATCGCTCACCTGAGCAGCATTGGTGACGCCGTTCTTTACCCAATTTCCCCATTGAAATACATAGTGATCATGATTTCAACAATCTAGAATCTACACTACCCCAGGATGCTTCCACATATGTTTCAGCTTTATTTATTTCTATGTAAAACTTGGATTCCCTATTGTGGCCCCGCCCAACCCCCGGGGGTCATGATCTGAACAAACATGAATCTACACAACCTGACGATGCTTCCATATAAATATGATCAATTATGGCTTTACTATTCTTTAGAAGAAGATTTTTAAAGAGTTTTCCTATATATTTCTATCCAAAACTTTGATCTGCCATTTTGGCCCCGCCCTACTTCTGGGGGTCATGATTTGAACAAACTTGAATCTACACTAACTGAGGACACTTTCAAATAAATATGATCAATTATGACTTTACTATTCTTGAGAAGAAAATTTTTAAAGAATTTTCCTATATATTTCTATCTAAAACTTTGGTCGGCCATTATGGCCCCGCCCTACCCCCCAGGGTCATGATTTGAACAAACTTGAATCTACACTACCTGAGGATGCTTCCATATAAATATGATCAATTATGGCTTTGCAATTTTTGAAAAGAATTAAGATTTTAAAAAAAAATTCCTTTATATTTCTATGTAAAACTTTGGCTGGCTATTTTGGCCCCGCCCCTACCCCTGGGGGTCATGATTTGAACAAACTTGAATCTACACTACCAAAGGATGCTTCCATATTAATATGGTCAATTATGGCTTTGTTATTTTTGAGAAGAAGATTTCTCAAGAATTTTCCTATATATTTGTATGTAAAACTTTGGTCAGCCGTTGTGGCCCCACCCTACCCCCGGGGGTCATGATCTGAACAAACTTGAATCTACACTACCTGAGGATGATTCCATAGAAGTTTCAGCTTTCCTGGCACATTGGTTCTTGAGAAGAAAATTTTTGAAGAATTTTCCTATATATTTCTATGTAAAACTTTGGTCAGCCATTGTGGCCCCGCCCTACCCCCGGGGGTTATGATTTGAACAAACTTGAATCTACACTACCTGAGGATGCTTCCATATAAGTTTCAGCTTTCCTGGCACAGTGGTTCTTGAGAAGAAGATTTTAAAAGAATTTTCCTATATAATTCTATGTTAAACTTTGGTCGGCCATTGTGGCCCCGCCCTACCCCCAGGGGTAATGATTTGAACAAAATTAAATCTACACTACCTGAGGATGCTTCCATAAAAGTTTCAGCTTTCCTGGCACAGTGGTTCTTGAGAAGAAGATTTTTAAAACATGCCACCAAATTTTTATTAATTCCCAATTATCTCCCCTTGAATGAGGGCGTGGCCCTTCATTTGAACAAACTTGAATCCCCTTTACCCAAGGATGCTTTGTGGCAAGTTTGGTTGAAATTGGCCCAGCGGTTCTTGAGAAGAAGTCGAAAATGTGAAAAGTTTACAGACAGACAGACGGACAGAC
>PRKT01000361.1:0-50000 GCA_003671525.1 Saccostrea glomerata | reverse complement strand
TTTCAAAGTGCGTTAAATGTCAACATGGTAAAAAATTATAATGTACGCTTTAATCGCACTTTGAAATTTATTCTCAAAGTGCGTTGAGTGTGTCCAAATTTAACACACTTTGAATTTTTTTTTTCAAAGTGCGTTGAATCTTTCCAAGTTTTAACGCACTTTGAAAAAAATTTTCAAAATGCGTTGTCACAAACGTGTCATGAAATATGTATAACGAACAGTATTCAAGGCCGAAAGTCCATTAAACAATGCAAGTAAGGAGTAGAGTATGGAGTAGTCAGCATCCCCTGCCGACCGGTCACACGCGCCTTGTGCTCCTTATCAAGATCGGGAATTCACGGTCAAAATTTAAAAAAAAAAATACAGAATGATATTACTTGAAAGAAAATTTGATAGCTGGAAATTACTCGTAGGCGTGGCATATTTTCTACAACGTGAAAAAACTTTTTAAATTTATTATATTTTTATTTTTAAATTTATAAGTCAGGATTTTTTTTTTTTTTAAATCTGCTTCCTCTATCAACATAAAAAGACAAGAAAGAACGAAAATAATTCTATTAATAAAAATGGCCTTTGTATTTTTTCAAATATAAATAAAACAAATCCAAGTATCTGTTCTTCCTGTCTCTGGAACATAAATGGATATACATGTACTAAAGTATGCCATTATTAATTTCTAGAAAATGCTAATTTTGTAATATATATATATATATATATATATATATATATATATATATATATATATATATATATATATATATATATATATATATATATATATAGATTATCATATATAATATTGTCCTTAAGTTTCTTTTTATTAAAGTAAACTTACCAAACGAATTTTAAAAGATATTAACGAATTAAGATATTACTAAAGGAATAACTGTCAAATTTATTGGGTATCCCAGATCATTAACAACAATCGGGCATGTGGGATAGCTTCATCACTGGTGAATCCTATTGTTCAAAATTATCCCAGGTTTCCAATTGTAGTTATTGACCTGATACACCTCAAAAGTCTAAGATTTATTATAGATATTTTGATTCAGCGATGGTTTGTATAGTAGATCTGTATTTTATAGATTACTGAATCCAGATATCTAGACCAGCAATCTTACCCCAAAATAGGTGATAGTTTGTATAAAGGGCAAGAATTGCAATGAAATGGAAAATTCTTTGCATTAAATTGCATTTAATTTGCAAGTAATTGCAAACGGTAAAATAAGACAAAGTGAGAAAATAAAGAATTTACTTAGTCTAGCTAGTAGTAACTGGGAAGGTGTGGCAAGCCCTTTTACTATTTATTCGTGACATAAAAATTTAGAGATATAATAGAAAAAGAGATATCTCTTTGACTAATAATTAAAGATACATTTACACCTTAGAGAGATCCCTTGAAACAAAAGAGATAACTCTTTTTGTAAGAGAGATATCTCTTTTACTTTGAGATATATATAGCTTCGCGGTTTATAAAGCGTAAACTGCCCCAAGTTATGTTAAATCGGATAACAATAAGTTGAAATAAGCTTCATTCCTTAAATAATCCATAGTTAATTCTATATTAATATGCTTATTTAAAGGAAAATCAGATATTTTAAAAGGTTTTTATTAAAGTAAGTTTAGTAACGAAGGCTTAGATATTGTCCGTGTACAGGTATAAGTACTTTAATTTGTTGTGAAAAAATGCTGGGGTTTGTTCTTCATGAGATATATTGATTGATTGTATACTGTTTAACATCCCTCTCCAGAATATTTCACTGATATGGAGACGTCACCATTGCCGGTGAAGGGCTGCAAATTTAGGCCTATGCTCGGCACTTACGGCCTTTGAGCAGGGAGGGATCTTTATCGTGCCACACCTGCTGTGACACGGGGCCTCGATTTATACGGTCTCATCCGAAGGACCGCCCCATTTAGTCGCCTTTTACGACAAGCAAGGGGGTACTGAGGACCTATTCTAATCCGGATCCCCACGGGAATCATGAGATATAAGCGATAATATTCAGATAAACGAAAATAAGCAGAAAATCTCAAATGCAATGGACCGAATTTTCTCAGTTTATGAAATAATTAACTATTACTAATTTTAAAAATAGACAGCACTGAAATACTTGTCATGTTTAGTAAAGCTATAATATTGAATATCACGAATTCGAAATAAGGACATGGGTAGGGGTTAAGGGAGGTATGTGAGGCTGGATATTAATTGTTACTCTCTACTTGTTGCTAGCGATAATTTGTACATTCATTTGATAAAAAAATCCTTCCTCCATAAGCACATAAAATAAAAAAACTATAATGTAAGCGAATTGTGTGTCGTACCATGAATCAAAATGATCCAACTGGTTTCCTCTATCGGAGCATAATTAGATGTACCAAAAACAGATTATAGGAAATTATGTGTTATCGTGTATTTTTTATCAAACTGATCTAACAATTTTCTCCTTTGGTTGAGTATAGATAGACAATCTGGACAAAATTGCGGAAATTATAATTGATAGTTGCTATTAATTAATATCTGCACTTTCTAAAGAAAGTTTTAGTAAACTGTTGTTACACTGGTACGTCAGTCCGGCTGTCACACATTCTTCTTCCTAAAACTCCTCTTTTATTTTAGAATTTAGCCTAAATCATCGTTTGGGAAATGGTTGGAGATGTCCTGTAGATGTGCAATAAGGTTTCGGAATTTTCATTTTCAACCTAAGGGTCATATTGAGTGAATGACGTTTTTATTGGAAATTAGCCCAGTCATCATTTGGGAGATGGTTGACGGTGCTCTTTAAATAGGCAATACTGTTTCGTTATTTTCATTTTCTTAATAAGAGTCAAATGCTGGGAAAAAATGAGGGGATTTTAATGCAAAAAACCCTGGTTCCCAAGATTCCTCTGACGTTTTACACGTTCTTCTTAAAATTTTTATCCGTGACGGAAAGTTTGAGTTTTTAATAGTAAAAGATTGGAAACTAAATTCATTGCTCAGTAGTAATTTTAAAAAGCTGAAAGAGATATTTTCATACGCTGCCATTACATCAAATCTTTAGTCCCTGCTTGATTTCAAAATGAGTTTTGACCAAGAAGTTTGATCTACTTTTCAAAACAAATTTTCAGCATTACTTTAAATTGATCAAAGCTCTCTCTCTCTCTCTCTCTCTCTCTCTCTCTCTCTTGACTTTGACTACTCTTAAGATGTTTTCGGGTAGAAATCTATTAATGCTCAAACTCTGTTACGTAATTAGACATTAAATTGACAATTAAATGGCAATGTTTTACATAAAATGTATGCATCAATCGGCATACATCCATTACTTATGTATTTTTGTGTGGTTTACTTGTGTGCCAATCTTATAATTTCTAAAAGAAGATATAGAATGTTTAGGATAATATTAGTGGAAAAAATGATTTGGAGACTTTTTCTATTTTTTATATATAATTTTTTTCGGGGGGATTTTTCTTTTCTTTTTCCCCCCTCATTGTGTAGGAAGTTAATTGTTTATTTTTCTTCCCCTTCCCCAGTCTGAATAATATCAGTACGTACCTGCATTACAAAAAAAATAGAAACAGGAAATTTTCAAGTGCCGAAATTCAAGAACATCTAAAAAGAAAAAAAATAGAAAACTCCGTCCATACATAGTTAGTCAGATAAAAGTAGTGGGGATCGGCCTTTCCATAAAGATTCACAAACTAATTACAAGCAATAGGCTATTTTCAGAAAAAAAAAATCCGAACTAGACCCCCACTTTGCGATAAACTAATTTGAGACAGTAAAACAAACATTCAGTCATTCATGATACTAGTATATCCTTTGGGGATTACAGTGAAGATTATTCTTTAATTAAACAGATACATGTATATTGTTTTTGACTTTTAAAAATCAGTTCAAGAATTGAAAGTTTTAAATCATGGTGATTAACCATTGACTATAAAGTAATGAAAAATATAATTGTTTGGATGAATAGCTTCAAGCTCGGCAATTTTTTTATTTGTCATTCAAGAAATCAGACTCATCGTAATAAATTACTAAATGTAAGAATATATTTACCCTATTCAAGTTATCCAGTGAATTGTAATTATAGATTTCATTGCTGAAATACTATCCTAAAATTGTTTACTTTGATGGAAAAAATAGACTGTTTAAGAGGATGTAAATATTTCTATCATTATTTTAAAGATGTAAACATTGAAATATACTTGTAGTTGAAGTCATCATATAAATGAATAAATAAGGGGTATACTTATTCCTCCATGGTAACTGATCCCTGCTCAAGTGTTTTGAAGATAACTTTACTCCTGATTTGCATTGTGTTAATGGACATTTGAGCTTAAATAATGTTCGTTATCTTGATTTACTTCATTCGTTAAAATTAAGAGAAAATATGTCAGAATCCTAGTGCAGTTGATATTAGTGAGCTAAAAGCGATAAAGGGTTTTTGTAAGGCAAAAGGCGGATGTTTGATTAAAGGTCTACTGAAAGAAAGATATACAGAGGGGTAAATATTCCTTAAAAGCTTGTCTTTGACTTTGGATAAATCATGTTATTTGCTCTATTTTTCTCGATTTCATTAGAATAAAATGTATATTTTTAACTTTTATCATCATTCATGGTACAGTAGCTCTAACAGTAGAGCGACAATTTGTACACACTATCTTTATGTTTCTTCTAGTAAGATTTTTTTTCATTTTTCAAAAACTTTTTTCTTACTGTTGTATCTATAATGATAAATATTAATCCAAGATCCCAAATATCTGCCTTACCCTACCCCCCCCCCCCCCTTGTCATTTAACTTTACTCCCCAATATCTGTCACGGCCATTCCTCAGGAATCATGATTTAAACATTAATTTCTTGAGTTAACACTATATAGGAATTGATTGATTGCATGTTTTATAACGTCCCACTCTAGAATTTTTCACTCATTTGGAGGCATCACCGTATGCAGGCGAAGGGCTTAATTCAAATTGAGACCTATACTCGGCACCAAGGGCCATGAGCAGAGATGGTTCTTTGTCGTGCCAGCGCCTACCTTGACACGGGACCTACGTTTTTAAGGTCATATCCGAAAAACCCGTGATTTTCACTTATAATCCCAAGGGTTTAGCGAAGGAACAGTCACTACCTATGTTTACGTCTTATGTATGACGCGGTGCTATGAACGAGAATCGAACCCGGGCCTCCCGATCACGAAACAAATGCTCTTCCTCTAGGCTACCTAGACCGGTCACTATGTAGAGTTGCCTGTATACTAATATGAATAATTATTGCCAGTTATCTTGAAAAGAATATTTTATGAAAATCCTTTCTATATATTTATTCCATTGTTAAAATGTTACATCCATTTGTAATACCACCCTATCTCCGGGGTATATGATTTGAACAAACTTGAATCTTCATTTTCCGAAGATAACTTAAAATGATTTCTCTTCTTGAGAAAATATTTGAATATTCCTATATATTCCTGTAAAACCCCGATCCTTTATTAAACGCCACCCTACCCCAAGTGCAAGATGCAAACAAATTCAATGTATACTTCTCGAAGTTGCTTCACTATCTTCCTATGCAACAGGACCTGGAATTTTCTGTGAAGAAAATTGAATTCCCTTTCTTCTAAGAATCCTAGTGGCAAGTTTGGTTGTAATTGTCACAATGGATTTTGAGAAGTTTGAAAAGTAAAACATACAGAATACAGAGGACATAAGACATCAGAACATTCTTCGATCAACCTCTGGCTCAGGTGAGCTAGAACCTGAAATATTGTACTTCCCCAATCATGTTTAAAAGAGTGGTTTATGCCTGCAATATTATTTTTCATAGGCTGGAATTCATGAGGACGCTTCCTCATTATTTTTTTTTGAAAAGGTAGGGAATCCTAGACATCATATCTATAAGAAGATGTAATTGTTCTAGTGAAAGAAAATTAAACTAATCAATAAAGTTAATTTCTTTTCAGAATGGACCACATACCGAAGTTCTCGGAATATTTTTATCTAGGTCTGTGCCAAAAAGTAGGCTGGCCTACGTTTGTGTCCATAAGACGAGAAGTGGCTGATATTGCTGAGATTGTGTAGACTATAAAGTATAAACGTAAAGGAACATATATGATTATCAGTGGAAGTCGTAGAGAAGGTTTTGGTTCGGAAGCTTCGGACGTAGACTATATGCTCTGGCAGACTGATCATCATGTTATATGGGATTTAAACCACTCAGATAAATACAACACAGAGAGATGTACTCTGATTCTGATGGAGGTTACTGAGGTGCGTCCAGGGTTTGCTTTGTTACAGTTACTGTCCCATACATACTATCTTCATATTAGTCTATCTTGCATTCAAATAAAAGATGCGTTATATATATCAAGCGCATTATACAGAGAAAATACAACGTTTTTATTTAAAGAACAAGCTACATGCAATCAACATGGACCTTGTGCAAATCTAAAAATTGGTCATGTTGAATATGATATAGCGCATAGTTTTGCATGTAAATTATGGCCAACTACGGCTACTTCCTTTATTCAAAGATGTCAGTCTAAAGTTTGGCCACCGAGTCATGTTTTAAGAGATATAATTAACTCAGGTTGCCATCTCGTACCAATAGGACTCAAAGGTTCACCAATCGAAGATTGTGAATGGAGGATTTCATTCTCTCTTGCTGAACAGAAACTTGTTTATTGTATGAATCACACACAGTTCTTGTGTTATGGATTGTTGAAACTATTTTTGAAAGATGTCCTGACTGTAGAGGATGCAAATGGGCAGCCCCTCCTTTGTTCATACTTCATGAAAACTGTTTTTTTCTGGGTCATCCAAAAAAAATACAATTGCAGAATGGAATCCATCAAACTATTTGTCTGCATTTTGGTTGTGTTTCAAATTTTTAGTGTCGTGTGTGTACCATGGGTTTCTTCGGAACTTTTTTATTTGTGAAAGTAACTTATTTGTGTGTAAAGTAATTGGGCATTATCGGCAGGTGTTGTATGATTGGCTACTCGATATTTACCAGCTAGGGATTTCAAGTTTATTACACAGCCAAACAATAAGAAATATCTTTATTTCGGCAATTTGTAATATACACGTTCTATATCAACCGATACCTACAGCTGAATCAAATTTCATAAGTGAGGCTGACATTGATCTTGTGCTAAACTTTGAAATTGATTGGATAGACAAAGAGCTCGACCCACGAACCATGACAAGTGGCCTAGCTGCATTTTTCTCTAATTTTGCCATAAATATATTCCCTTGGATTTGTGCTTTCTTGAAATGGTTTTCTTTTTAAAATATCTTTCTTAGTTTTTTTGTAAGACGTCGTTAATTTTGATGTAGTTAATCTCTAAAAATTGACTTTTCAAAAACGTTAACATTCAGTTTTATGCTCGATGTGCGCTATGATCAGTGTGCGTTATTATTGTTGCGGACGAAGAAATCAATTCTAATAAAATTATTTATCATTTTTATTTTGGTTATTTATTGCTACATTTATCTGAAATGTATAAATCAGTAGCTTAAAGTTAAAAGTCCAGTATGTTCTAACCAAGATCCTACTAAAGTTATGTGTAAAACGTGTTGGAAGATCGACGAGCACAAGGGTGTCTAATAAGATTCCTGAATGATATCGTTAATAATGTAAATATATTCACTCAAAAAATTGAAAAAAATATTAAAACAAAATTCATTTAAGATATAATTCTGAACATTGGATGTGAAAGTGTGGATTTTTGACCTCAGCAGCGAAATAAATCGACACCGATGGTACAGACTAACATTACACCGCTTATAAATAAACAGTGTCAATTCAGATTTACTCGGAGTTAAACTTGTTGTACAATCAATTGACCGTGACACGTAAAATATTTTGGCCCTGGTATATGCAGCAACTATCATTACCAGTACCAAAAGTGTAAGTATTTTATTCATTTGAATTGTTATAAATGTTCCAGTTCTAGATCTCATTGTACAATCGTATACTGATAAGTGATTTGACAATAATCAGCTGATGACTGCACAGGTGTATCACGTTTGTTAAAAAACAACAGAAAACAAATTAAATGCAGGGTTTGTACTCAGTATATTACAATTTAATGAAGATATATTGTTTGTTCATACAAATCATATTTACCCTTGCTTTTGATTAAATAATGTCTATTTGAAATTAAAATCAAGCATAAATTATTGGCAATGTGCTGTTGACCTGTTTACTCAATTTGTTCCCATTTTCATTTTGAACACATTTGAATATCAGGCATATAATAAATGTATGCAATGCGGGCATTTGACCAGATGAGATAATAATTAATTGGTATTGTCTATACCAACAGACCAAAGTTGTTAAATAGGGTAAAGGTGAAATTATAGGAGATATTTAATTAAAAATTGAAATAACTAAAATTGATATTATTTGAATTATAGTTACAAGTTTTCAATTATTTTCAATCTATGAATCTTTACTTTTATAATAAGATAGAAATACATACTAATATTTAACCATAAAAAGTAATCAATGTCAATTTCTGAATTATCAGCTTAATTTTTTTTTTAAGAAATGGCATTTATTTTTTTAAATATATTAATTAATATAAAATACATTAAATGAATTCACTCTTTGCGATAAATATTCATATACCGTAACATTAATTTGAAATTAACATTTATTGTTCCTCTTCATGATAGGTAAATACAGGTAAACCTGGGTAATTCCTAAGCAGAAATCAGACTATAATTGTAAATATCAAAACACATTTCACACCTATTGTTCTATACCTAATTATCAAATGTGTGCAAAATTGAACACACTAGCTGTCACAGTTGAAAAACTTATGTACAATATTAATATCACTACATATGCTACAATGCATATTTTCTGTAATGCAAATTATTTATCCTAGTCATGACATATACTCAAAAGTTCAACATGCTGCTTGTTTTCCAACCTTCTCATGAATCTATAAGTTTTAGCAAATAAAAAGGAGAAAAGATATACACATGTATTTATTTACATGTACTGGCTTGATCTATAAATAAAAAAGAGATGTTTGTAAGACAATTATCTCCCCTTCCCTTCCAAAGCAGCAAAGCAATATGCCCTGGCCTCCCTTCAACTGTGTATCACTCAACTGTACTGTTACAATAATAACATTTACAGGTGTTACAACCATGTCCACCACACTTTTACTCCTCTGGTTCATCACTGTCACTAGAACTATCAGAGATATCCACCAATGTGGCATCCTCAACAAACTCCCCCCAGTCACGCACACCCAGTCTCTCATCCTTGTGATGGCGAGCATATCCTAAGTACCATAGGATTGCAGCAACATGTGAGCACATACCCACAACACGAGCCCCAGCCCTGCACTTACAGTACCACGCCTTGATGTTACCGGCATCAAACTGAATCCACAACAAGTAGCTTCTTGCTGATACATGTCTACTTTGTAGTTTGACACGTAGAAGGCCTGGCTCCTCTCTGTGTACTTGGATACTGCAGTCGCCATCAAGATGCTCCTTCGCATAGCATGGGGATAGACGAAGCTGGTATATTCCACAAGTGAGGGATCTGAGTTGATCCTCGTCCAGGTGGGGGAAGTCAGGCAGATCGTCGATCTCACTCCAACAGACAGAGCGTCGGTCAAGATGATTGTCCTCTACATGTTGTTGAAGGGTATTCACCTGCTTGGATAGAAAAACCATCTTTGCACCAAGAGCCTGATCCTCCTCAGTGTCACCAGAAGCCAGAGGTTTAAGGTATCTGAAAGTAACTTTATCCAATTAATACACTGAGAATGCATTAAGAAACTATATTTAAATCAGCAAAAATACTTATTCAATTTATTTTCAAAATCTCTTTATTGAGCATCCTTTATGGTAGATTTATTTTTGTACAATTCAATATCAACTTTCTATTTATCTGTGCATCTGTCCATTTCAAATTCACATTAAAGTGGGGATATTACTAGTAAGCATTAACTTAATTAATGAGCACTGGCTAACAGACTTCTTGTTATATACTGTAAACTATTCCATGTATACCGGTACTCAAGTACCGTATATATCATCACTGATCATACAAATAAATACTTACTTATTGCTAATGGCACATACAATCCTGACAAAGTCTCCTATGTAAGGTATTTGGCTAGAGGGTAGAATGTGCCCTAAATAATGCCATTGCTTGATTCTGGCATTGGCTGACTCCACAACCCACCGTATCTGTGAAATGATATAAAATACTGTAGTTTTTAACTCTAAAGGTATATTTTTCTCAGTAGCTTATTTTGAAATACAATAAGAGATTCTATTAAGTTAAGCACAATTAGGATACATGGAACCCATTTTAAAAATATATATTAAGTAAAGGATTTGATCATTCATCCAGTACATGTACCTTCGTCACCAATCGACTGGTGTTAGCATTTTCTGTTGACATTTGTTTGTCTCCTTTGGCTAGGAATGATGGCATTTTGGCCTTGATCCCGATCTCTTCTAGGTAGTCAAGAGAATCCCTAAACCCACGATCGACCACAAATATATCCTCCTCCTTTACCCAATTTCTAATATCTTCAATGTTGCAGTGCATTATTTGGTTCAATATAGTGGCGTCATTGTTCCTGGCAATGTAGGGGCCTAACACAGAAACAAAATAACCTGTTGTTGATACAATGATCATCGGTTTCACAAGCGGCCTTCCCTTGTGGAGACTGAAAGATTGTCTCTGGAACCTAAAATTTCCACTTTTGTTGATGTAAATATAAGTTCCATCAAGAACAAGTATTGCCTGTTGGGACACAGCATCACCAAGAATAGTTTGGACCAGAGGTCGAGTGTGTTCTTGAATAACCTCTTCTCTGGTGACATGTCCAAATCCAAGATTTTCTCGGACAAATCCTCCATTCATCAGTGCTGTCCTCACTGACTTAACTGCTCTGTGTATGCTGGATTTTGAAATGTTAAACAATGTAGATAGAATTTTGTTAAATTCCCCGCCTTTTAATTTCATTACGAAAATGGCCAAGCTCGTCCTCACTGTTCTGACAGGAGTTAACTTTATTTTCCCCTCAACATATGTAAGTAAGTCCTCAAAGGCAGCTTTTGTTATTCCCAGCAGACTTTGATACTCATTTGTATTAAGGCTCTCACTGCTGTCAAAATCAAGTCTAGTTTTGTCTTTTTTCAGAACTTCCATCCGCAAAAACTTGATAAGTTTGGTAATTCCTGTTTTGTTAAACATGGTGGTTTCTGTTACAGGGTTGAGTTCTTCAATCTTTTGCTGTAGGTGGTTTGGACAGCAGCGAGCTCCAGAAGGGATGATGATCTCCTTTGAAATGAAGAGCTGATGTCTTACTTCTACTGGGACCACAACTAACTTTGGACCAGGGCGCTTGCAGATGCAGCACGAAGCGTGTCCTCTTGAAGTGCTGGGAAAAGGAAGTAAGACGGATGGCGGACTGAATGGAGGTGCCTTAACTTCTGATGTAGGTTCCGGTGTTTGCCTGGTTTGAATCTGTGCCCTGGCTAACTTGGAGGTTTTCTTCTGCTTTGCATGATAATGGCACATGCATCGACATTTGTTGCACAGAAAATCACTATCAGATGGTGTCCTCCCTGTTAGTTTGGCAATGATGGATCTGTTTTTGGATGATATACTATGCCTGTCCTTCTGTCGTACTCTTCTTGGGCAGTTGAAACAGCCATAGTTTTTTCGACCTGAACCAGGCATATCTGAAACAACAATTTTGATAATTTAATTACAGTTCGTCTTATAGAGTATATATTTACTTTTTAAATTGAAATAAACAATTGCAATTATAATGCTTTTCTGAATAAAATACATTCAATTGATTACATGTAAATGATATGTTATTATAAAGAGTATTCAATATTAACCTAATTTAGTTTCTATTTCAAAATCTTTCAAATGTAAACATGCATGCAATGTAGTTTGGAAAAAAAAATTGTATACATTTAATTTGTGATTGCATGCACATATGTTCAAAGAAATATGGATACTGAGTGAATTTTATTATTTATAAAGTCCTTGTGATTGAAAAAAAGATAAACAAATATCAGGATAGCTGCAGATCTGTAGCTATCCGAAAAAATATATATTGATAGACCGGATATCCGGTCTGTCAATATATTTTTTTTTCGGATAGCTACAGATCTGCAGCTAATATCAGGAATGCATATATTTGGATTCTTGTTTTTCTGGTCTTAAAAAAATGTCAAATATATTTTTGTCTCTAGCCTATTTATTTAAACATAGGAACCCTTATCTTACTTATTGCCCTTTATGAAATTGAAAAAAAAAGTTTGTACATTTTGTTGTCTGTTTGTATTTTTTTTTATATAATATTGCATGTATTTATTTTTTTTTAATTAAACCTAGGCAAGCTTTTCTTAGTTATTGCCCTTTATGAAAATAAAACAAAAAATGTTTTTTTTTTTTTTGTTTCATTGTATTTTTTTTTTTACCATGTTATATTTATTAATTGCACTCACACAAAACAATTATAATTGTTACAATTATTATGATTTCAATTATAATTAGTATAAAAAGAAATTTCCGATTGAGTCACTTTATTTGTTTTTTCGGTGCTACCACGCCGAGATCGTAGTTATTGCCCTTTACGCAAATAAAAAATAAATTAAAAAAAAATCTTAGGAACTGATTTCATTTTTTTTCCTTATATTAGCAAACAAGATATATTCATATCCATTTACCAACAGATACAGCCATCCAAATAAATCATATCACTTTATTTGATGTGATTTTAACTGTTTGCGAAAACAGCAACTATTAATTATTTATGCAAAAATATTATAAATAGGTAAATCGACGGTCGGTTTGATGTTGTGGATTTATTCTCTTGTGTAAATATTCGAGTACTTGACTACTTTTAAATGAGCACTGTTGTTTTGTTACTGCCAAATCAAAATTAGCGTTTTCTGAACAGGTGTAAATACAATGCCGTATGTAGGAATATTGCGTGTACACTGATCTCGGAAACTCGTATCTTTTGCGTAACATTCATGTACCGACCTACATGTAAAAGATGTTTAACTTATAGGCCTACAGGTTCCAAGTAAATACACTTTGCCAATTTAATGTGTTTTTTAAATCTAATTTGAAGTAAAATTAAATATGAAAATTTAGGTTTTTACTGTTTTTCCTGTCTGTGGCGTTACATGTAAGGTATCTTGAACATTGTTGAACGTACATGTATAGGCCTATAGGGCCCTTGATTTCCAATATGCGTTTGAGTTTAATTAGGCCTAAGAGCTACTATTCTTTTTAACAATTGACTCATATATTGAAAAAACATAAAACACTCACCTTTCTGTAGAAAATATCTAGTAATATCACTGCTTCGAAGGTTTTATATGTTTCCGATTATTACATGATTTTTTTTCTTGGAATCCAGCTTCCAGACGATACTTTTGAAGTTGCCGCGCATATATTGTAATATTTTTTTTTCGGCTTGGTCACATTGTTTACGGTTAAATATTTTTTATCAGAAATATTGATTTAATATTGTAGTTTATTTTTTTGAAAGAAAATTAAACCGTAACGAGTGTGCTCTATGTGAATTTTAATACTGAAGTGGGTAAAACAGCGAGATTTTCCCGGAAATCCTAAAACTGTGTTAGGTTCGGGCAATTAGTTTGCTTTAATAAACATCCGGTGAGAGAGGACTACTGCATAAATTAATTTGGTAAATGTTATAAATTAGAATTATACCAACAAATTAATTCTGAAGCTGTGTTTAAAATTGCCTAATTTGCTAGGCCGAATATGGCACATTGTGGATTAAGCTCTTTGATAGACAGTTTTATACAATAAGAAACGGTTTAATTATTTTGCAGTCTGCACTGGGATGCTTACAAGCAAGAAATATCAGTCCATGGCAACATGCTGCTCTAAGGCAATTCAGTCTATCAATCCTCAGGTGCACTGTCTACCATTTATATTGTGCATCAAGGACCTTGGACAACAAAGACAGATTAAAAATTATGCATACTTGTTTGAATTTGTCAGATTTAAGTGGAAAAACTGGATGTATTTCTAATAGGATTCATCTGGTTTTACTCCTGTATTCCATCGGTAAAATTAAGGATGCAATAACAAATCTAACGAAGATAAAATCATTTCTTGAACAACGTTATATCATGTATAATGAATTTGTAGACAAACAGAAATATATGGATGAGGTTGGAGGACAGTCACCATGTGATCGAAGACGAAAAGCCGTATCTATGAACATTCGATTGCGCTCCCTCATAATAAAAGAATTGGAATTAGAATACTCTGTAACATCAAGTTTAGATATCTGTGTACCTCCATACGTCCTGACACTTATGTTGTTAGTATTTTGTTACCGTGGTAACCCACATAAACAACAAAAAGCTTTGTACGAACTGTACATCCTCCTTCATTTTGATGAAGGACGTTATATTTCTAGATATTTGAGAGATATTTCATGGCAAGTTCTTGGAATTTGTTAACAGATCTGTGGAGACCATCAGGGGGCTCTTTCGTCTTATCAACAATCTCTTGACCAAATACCTTTCCATAAAATACAGGAGGCAACTTATTATAGAATACAAGATGTCCAGTGTCGGATGCACTATTCAAGAGCTAGTTAAGAGTGTCAAATAAAAAACGTTTTTCTTGTCAGCTAAAAAATGAAAGTACAAGTTTCAAAGTCGTTATTATCCTTTTTTCTGTTTGTCTGATTTAACATACAAACATATGAAAAAATTTCAAATCATATATCGGGATTCCGAAATGGCTTTTCCTGAAAAAACGTGAGCCTATACTTCGAATTCCTGATGGCTTCAACATTTACTTGCAGAACAATCTAGCTCCTACTTTACTATCGTGGATTATAACCACACTTTGCCGAAGAATTGCTTTTTTAAAACGTAAACGTAAAAGGCACAGACGAGGGAGATAGTCTTGGTCGAGGGTAACTGGAATTTTGCTAACTTTCTCAATGATATAATAGTACTTTTTAACTGTTTTATCATACCGATACAAAAGTAAAAAAATAAAGGATTACAAATGACGGGGAACTACCTTCCGTGCTAACGCACGGAGATTAGTCCATTAACATATCAGACCGAAACAAAAGTCAATCTAGAGGATCACGGATAACCTGGTATTAGCTCCCGAAGCAGGGATTAGTTCATTTGACAAACGCACGGAGATTAGTCCATTCACAGAGGTTTCTAGGTAGTTATTCACATTTTACTGCCGATCTCTGATATACTGTAGAAAAAAATCAGTAGAGGTATAATAAAGCGGTTTATCAAATAATTTACGAGTGAAAATGAAATGTATCGAGAACTTGTAAAGAAAGAGCTTACGAAAACAAAGTACATTTTCTCTATTGTTGTTTTTTTTACTTTGAAACTTTAAAACTATGCAAACAATAAGAAAAGATTTTCTAAATAAAAGACTAAAGAAGAAAAAATAATTGACAAACTATCTATCCATGTTGCGGTTAGAAAGTTTAAACTGTGCATATAGGGGTTGTGAAAACGACTGTTGAAATGCTGGAATTATTAGTATAAACAACATGAAGTATTTTGACTAACTTACATGTATATTCACAAGCTTTCCTTTGGCTACATACAGTAAAATGAAACATACAAGATGGAATCAAATAAGATAAAAAATTTAATTAAAATCAAATGAAAACAGATAGATCACTGTGAAATGCTTTGATTTATTTTTTCTGTCATTGTTTGTTTTCATTTTGGTTTTCATTGTAATTAAACATACAAAAAATGTTATTTACATAATTAATAATAGTTTTTTATGCACACGATGCAAGATGATTAAAGATGAAATGTTTGCGTCTCTGCTTATTATGTATAAGATTTTTACAATTTGTTTTTCTTTATTCAAAACTATGTATGCTGTAAAAAATGTTCAATTTGTAAACAATGCATTGTATGATATTTGTATAAATAAATGGTGAAAAAAGATTGATCAATGTGTACTACCAAATTGATATGTGCTATATGTAAGCAATTGATCAAAGTCGTCATTAAAAGTGTTGGGTTCAAATAGGATCAATGCACTCTGTTCCATTTTAACTGTATTTTTCAAAAACTGTACCATTTTGCAAAAAGCACAGAACAAAATAGTTCTTCTTTGAAAAATCAGATAATTATAAATTTTGGTTAATCGAGAAATGATTTCAAACTACAGAACTTTATCATTGTGTTAAAATGGAAAATGAATTCATAGAAGGAAGGATAATTATGTTTAATTGCAAACTAAGATTATTGGATTTAAAAGCAAATATATTGCGTTTAAACGCAGTAGAAATGCGTTTAAACGCAAAGATTATTGTGATTAAACGCAAATATTATTTCGTTGAAACGCATAATGTATTGCATTTAATCGCAAAATAATTGCGTATATTAAACGAAAAAGATTGCATTTAAAATTAATGCACTCTTTTGCGACTAAACGCAAAGTACTTTGCTTTTTTTTAACGCAATGATTATTGCGTTTAAATGAAATAATTATTACGGTTTAACACAATAAAAAAATATTTCTTTCACGTTTTTACACATGTTAAAAGTTAAATGATTATTACAATGATTTCAACTGAATTATTCATTTGAGGGTTGGAAATCATATTTTTTGACAGTTTCTATCGTAGCTGCAGAACTGCAGCTCTCTGCTTCATCTGTCCGAATTTTCTAAAGCAGAGAGCTACTGTTCTGTAGCTATTTCTATCGCAATCGCACTTGTATACTATGTGTGGATGTTTTTTTTTTTTTGCATTAATGAACTGTCATGCTAGATTTAATTTTTTTGCATGAAATACAATATGTACTAGTAGCATATACATGTAAATAGATGATCCCCTTTGATTTAGTTACAACTTTAAAGAAGCTAAAAGCAGGCGACACCTGCATTCCTTAGAACTCTGGTGTAAAATTTTATGGAATTTTGATCTTGAATACTGTTCGTTATCTTCATGTTTCATGAATCCGATTACCTTATTTAAAATGAAAATTAATTGCTTCCCATTTCAATGAGCAGTTTAGCAAACACTGATTTCAAGATTAGGTTCGTAATTATCAATTCAAATGCAGATATTGTATTTATCATGTAAGGATATTTTATCATGCCAATATCTACTGTGGCAGACTTGAGTTTTAGGAAATCAGGAAAACCCATAAGTTTCTTGGCAAAACAAAAATCATTAGGCATGCAAACGTATTCTGTTTGACGCGGCGCAGCGAAACCAGAATTGAAACCCGGGCTGCCATTAAGCTACTGACTGGTTTCCACTGAAGATGGAGCACCTTAATTTAAATAACATTACTTTAACTTTGCCTTGTGCTGTCCATTCAATTTCTGACTCAATTTTACCAGATTTCAATTTTTATTTCAGCTTTTGTCTCATAACCCTTTATATAGTCATGAAAAAAGAAAGTTGGTTACAAATTTTGTTTTGGGTGTTAATAAGTTGCTAATAAGTTGTTGATTTCTGCTGAGGGCATCACTTTTTTGTTCGAAAAACTCTAGAAATACTTATTACATCGCTTGACACTGGATTGCAACCGGCGTAATACATAGGAAATGATAGAAAGTCAATGATTCTGCCCATAAAGTTTGAAATAATTTTTCTCTTCAGGTACACTATACGGAATCTTAAGATAAGAATCACAATTAATATATTTGCATACTTTATGACACATATATAACAGTTTTGTTGCAGGTTCTGCTCATCAAATTGCAATACGTTCTTGAATTTAAAGTTTTATATAGATAAATTATAAAAAAAAATTAATGGTTCAGTCGTATCTGCAATTCTCTTGAGGAGTTGCTGACATAAAAATGTTATGTGCATAAAGTCTTCCTAAATTTATTGACAATTACGTTTTATGATTTTGTACTGTGTACCAGGAAAAAACAACTTAAAATTAGTCTTTTCTGTCATTAGCCTTCTTCAATTTTTCAAGTAAAACACCGGATTCGTTCCTGTGACAAACAATGTTATAAGTAAGTTACATAATTTTTCTGATTAAAAATGCTGCTTTTAGCAAAAAAAAAAACAACCTCTCAGGAAACCACAAAGATGTAAGGGGTAACCACCATCGATGATTCAAAATCCTGTTTCATACCTATATAAAGGTTGATACAAAAAACTGAAAAAAACACAAAGTCTGGTAACATTGTATAAAAATCTGAGAGGACAGAACTTTGCAAAGGTAATGTAACTAAAGTTTTTCCTTCTTCTGCAGGTTTTCTTTTACGTAGATTTCCATTCTACTGTTCTTTTTCTTGTTGATTTCGTGCAAGAGAGATGGCTTTTCTTGTCCAAATTATGTATATGGAATTTTCTAAACAATAAATAAACAAAACCGATTTTTTTTTTCAAGGAACCAATCACCAGCGACAAAAAATGGCTGTTCTACAACAAGGTATGTTTTCTTTTGTACATGTTCTAGTATACATCAAAAAACGAAGACAATCTGTGAGATATACGAGGGTTATTCGACAAGTTCGTGGACGATGTCAATTTTTGTTATATTTCTCACTAGTATGGGAACAAGTGCCGTTATATGCATGGTAACCGCGGGTGTTGTCGATATACAAGCGGAAACGTTCAAATCTGAAAACCAACATTTATTTAATGCTCACCTTACAAATGCTAATGGAACAGTGAAGAATGCAACTACTCTAGCATGGACAGACATCCCTGAGTTTATGGACTTTAAAGAGAATGTTGCAATGAATATTGCCCTGTTTTCGGGCCTCATGCTTATCTTCATGGGAATGTTCCGGCTGGGATTTATCACGTTCTACTTCTCGGTTTCATTCTTTAGCGGATTCACTTCCGGTGCAGCAGTCCATATTGCAACCAGCCAGATGCCTGCTTTGTTGGGAATCTCAGTCAAAAGATACTCAGGACCTTTCAAGATAATTTATACCTACCGAGATATATTTCTTGCAATAACAACGGTCAAAGTCGCTACAATACTCATATCTATCATTTGCATAGTCGTCTTGCTTGCAGTTAAGGATCTAATCAACGAGCGCTTTAAGCACAAACTTAAGGCTCCCATTCCCATTGAGCTCATCGTCGTCATCATTGCAACTATCGTTTCCTACGTGTCAAGGTTCGATGAGAATTATGATGTGGATGTTGTCGGGATTATTCCAAACACCATACCCGCCCCTGTCTTACCAGACATGAGAGGAGTTCCTGTTTACTTGGGAGATTGTTTCGTTGTTGCGATCTTGATTTTCTCCAACACCATTGCCATGGCTAAGATATGTGCAAAGAAACATAACTACGAGTTGAATGACAATCAGGAAATTTATGCGTATGGCATTTGTAATTTTGCCAGCTCATTTTTCAAGTGCTTTCCGTCCGCCGTAGCTCCACCTAGATCGATGATTCTCTCCTCCATGAATGCCAGAACCACGATTAGCGGTTTGTTTTCGGCTCTTCTTATGCTTCTTGTTATCTTGGCAATCAGCGAATTGTTCTTTTTCCTGCCTAAAGCTACCTTAGCATCCATTATTTTGGTGGCCCTAAAAGGACTCTTCGTGCAAATGACGGATGCCCGTAGATATTGGAAAATTAACAAGTATGATTTCATCATTTGGCTTTGTACAATAACATCAGTTGTTTTCATCGACATTGACTTTGGTCTTGGTATCGGATTGGCGATATCACTTCTCACAGTGGTATTCCAGAGTCAGCGTGCATCAGCCTTGCGATTGATGAAATACAATCCAAATTTCAAAACGGTACGAAGCATTAAGAAGTTATACTCCTTAAGTCCTGTTAAAATATTTGTGTATAAATCCAATATCTTCTTTGCCAATGCTGAAATGTTCCGGAGCAAGTTATACTCTTCGACCGTCAATCCAAGAAAGTTTCTGAAATTGTTGAACAAGAAAAAGGAAATCATTGCAAATAAAAAGGAGACTGAAAAGGTCACTCAAAATGGAGGAATCTGGTACAATGAAACACACTAGAAACATCTTCCATGCATGTCTAATCAATGTAGGACATACATGTAGAAGTACTTAAAAAGAAAACTGCTCCAAAAAACCTAGTCTTAACCAGGGACGCCAACACCGACGCCGAGGGTATAAGATAAGGTCCCCCAACTTCTTTGAGGTGAGCTGAAAACCATACATTTGATCATTTTTGTATATCTCTTAATATGGAGCTCTTCTTTTAAAGGAGATCAATATACAATGTAGTTTAAAATGGCAACAAACACCCAGCCCTCTTAAAAGAAATAAATGAAAGTTATCAACTGTAGCGTAACAATTTCACAGAGATGCATGAAAATCGTATATGCTTACACGTTATTGAGAAATACATTTCCTTTTCTTCTTTGATATTGTTTTCTTTATCTTTGCTTTCATTTAAAAATGACGGCATGCACCGTTTGACCATGCAAGTACGTTGAATAGAACAATTAGTATGTCCACAAGGCGTTACTTTTGAGGTGTACTGTTTAAAAATTAAACAATTCAAAAATTGTTGCTATTGTTGGATAACAAAAAGCTTTTTGACCACATGAATTAAGAAATATAAAAATGTCTTCTGTGGCTACACACGGTACTTAATAGCCAAAGTACGACTATTGAAAGACTGTAGGGAAGACATTTTGCTTTGAATTATTTGAGATTAACATCGCTGGTGCATCTTTATGACCACGTGCACCATCTTAAACTTTTATCTCCTGATTTAAATGTAGCAAGCCACAAAGGGTGTCTTGGAAAATAAGTTAGCATGCAAGAGAGTTTTGCAAGGGTGTTATATGATTGAAACTATTTTTTCGATACCCTTGAAGTTGTTCGTAATAGATCGAAATATCAATATTCATTATTATTTTGTTTTAGTTCAGGAAAGAAAATGGTTTCCGTTCATTAGTTAATCAAAAATGCTAGAGTCTTGTATATAAAACAAACTAATGATGAATTTACATAAAAATCAATATTTTGACAATTTCTCTACAGTTTTTTTAATAATAATTTTTTTTTTTTATAAAAAAAAAAATAACCTCGATTCTTTTTAACTCACATAGTTTATTAATTGATATGTATATCATACTCGACATGTACACAGTACACAGCATTAAGCACAAATGGTATCATAAGAAAAACTATAGCAAAAACGGTGCTGAATATAAATATTATGAATGTAAAAAGATCTTTTGATCAACGTGCTACTATATAAACAGTGAAACATGTTAATTTGCTGCAAAATCAGATTTAATGAAACAAGAACGAGACATCCTTCATGTAAAAAAGTCACTTGTAAATAAATAGATTTCAAAGTTGTATATACAATACTTGACCACGTGACCCTACAGACGCACCACATAAGATTCCTCCGCCGCTTCCTCGTCTGTGAAGCTTACAGTCTGTGAACCAGGACTTATATCTTCTTTGGAAGAGTGAAGGACGTATTCATCCGCAGATAAAATTGCGTCCGTGAGATCTGGAAATATATCATCTTTAGGGATGGCATCGAAGGCCCCCGAGTGATGTAATGTTTGAGACACATCTTCAGATATTGATGCAAGAAGAAGCCGAATTCCTAGTTTCGAATACTCCTTATGGATATGCACGATGAGATTGGAACCGGAAGCGTCGATGTAGTTCACGCATGCCATTTCGAGAATAATGACTCGAGTTCTCATGTACTCAGACAAGAGCTGTTTTGGATGAGAAATTTCGTCAAATCCAGAGTCGATGGTGTCTAAGCTTTGAATTGTGTCAATAGACTCTAAACTTAGCACATGGGACGGAGGAGGCAAGCCAACATAAGCAGATTCTAAATGCATGGGGTTAGCGTCTGCATTATCTAGCTGACTGGCGATAGATCCAATATTGGGACTTGAAATAGAATCGTCTAAAGACAAGGAGGTAAAAATGTGTTGAGAATTGCTTATTCCACTTTCTGTAGAAATAGTTGATATCTTTTTTGTTGGACTAGAGTCGCGAAAGTGACCCTCATGTCGGGGTTCGAATCCCATTGTCGGACGTGGAGACCGGTCCTTCGGATCAAACCGTTTAAAGCGAGGTCCTGTGTCGCAGCAGGTGCTGGCATGAAAAAGATCCCTCCCTGTTCAGTTGCCCCGAGTGCAGAGTATAGGACAAAATTTGTAGCTCTCAACCGGCAAGTGGTCCTGTCTCCATATGAGTTATAAATTCTCAAGAGGGACGTTTAAGAACAATCAATCAATCATTTTATATTGCTTGTGCCAACACAAAACCCACATATTGCTACAAATATATCAGTGCATATTCTATTCCTATTTTAGGATAAATAGAGAAATTTAATTCCAAGAATAATCCGATATTGTTATCGATTGTTAATATTTTTCCTCTGTCAGTGTAAGCAAAATTTATAATTGCTAGGTGTATAAAAGTCTTATTTTCTGGCATCATTAAAACAAAATACAGTTGATATGGTTAACCAGATAAGATTGTAATTTTGTACCGAATTTTGATTTGTCTTATTATTTGGCTATTGCAATCTAAGTATAGGGAGTAAACAGTAAATTAGGGAATCGGATGCATAAGAATTTAAAAAAGTTTTTTCCTTTTCATACACAAAAAATCAGTATATTTTAATCAAGTCAAATGACACGGACCATTTTTTTTTTACAGTTCTGTATTGCAAACAGTGGACAGAACTAGTTTCATTTGTCATATTTTTGTCATACATGTACCGGTAGTAATATTTTAGAAAGGCAAAAGGAATATATACTGGAATAGTAATGTTTGATCTGCAAAAGGTATTTGGCACCTGTAGACCATGAATACATTGTTTAAAAAAAAACAATTACGAGGGTTGATCCAAAATTTCGCGAACTAATTGAATAACTTCCATAAAAGAAACAATACTTGGTTTCACTGTTAATTATATTTTTAATTAGTCCTCTCCGATTTTAATGCACTGTTCACCGTTCTGCACATGCGCGAATCATGTGAAATTGGTTGTCACGTGACCACCTCCATAGCGTTCTGTCACAAAAGTTAAAAGATTTTTCTGAGTTTCATATTTCTTTCCACGTATTTTTTTTTTAATTACAAGAATAGTTCATTAGTCAGAAATGGTCAAATCTCGGCAACAAAATCAGTGGATAAAATATCCTTTTTAAAATTAAGAATAGTAGACAATTTAAACACAAATCTTCTGTCTCGAGAGAGACTTTTTTCAAGGTGGATAGAGAGTGGGTGTCTCCTTTTTATCATATCTAATATGCTTAAAATCTAAATGAAACGATATCTCAGGTATTTGATAATTATATCATTGTTCAAATATTCAACTACTTTTCAAAATGTAAATTTGGGGTGTTTGATGGGAAATTGCTTTATTAAAAACACATATCTTTTCAAACTTGCTTTCACTGGGCAACATGACAAGTATCATTCTTTTAACATCTGCCTCTCTACACTTAAACGATCAATCCTAATACTGACTGAATTGATGGGAAGTCATTTTTCTTAATAAGCTGCGTACAAATTTTCATATGTCACGGCAAGGGGATTTCTAAGATAAACAATAAATTGTACAGTCGTTTATTGAACGAGTACGACGAAGACAACCATTTTTCATCAAGTCACCTACATAGTGACGTCTTTTTCACATTGTGACTTCACAAACAAGGAGCAAAACTTTATACAGCAAATGCTATTTATAGAACTTGTGTTTATGTGTGTACCAAATTTCATTATAATCTGAATCGTGGTTTTGTAGATAAAGAAATAGTTCAATCTGTTGATAATTTTCATCTTATCTATCTGAAATACAACAGTTTGATCACAAAAATTGAATTTCTTCAGATGCTATTACGGGTTTGGTAACATGTACGGTGCCTCAGGGCAGCACTCCGCCAGAAAAAGCAACCGTCAGAAAGTTGACTATCAGATAAAATATGTTTTAAACTTGGCACCTACAGGCTCCCATTGTTAATAAAATACCTTTAGGTAAACTGTACTTTAAATTTTATCTTACCTCTAACTACACCCTGTACGAGCATCCATCTTTCCTCTGCAACTGCACTTGGTTCAACTAAAGAGCTCAACCCACGAACCATGAGAAGTGGCCTAGCTGCATTTTTCTCTAATTTTGCCATAAATATATTCCCTTGGATTTGTGCTTTCTTGAAATTTTTTTCTTTTTAAAATATCTTTCTTAGTTTTTTTGTAAGACGTCGTTAATTTTGATGTAGTTAATCTCTAAAAATTGACTTTTCAAAAACGTTAACATTCAGTTTTATGCTCGATGTGCGCTATGATCAGTGTGCTTATTATTGTTGCGGACGAAGAAATCAATTCTAATAAAATTATTTATCATTTTTATTTTGGTTATTTATTGCTACATTTATCTGAAATGTATAAATCAGTAGCTTAAAGTTAAAAGTCCAGTATGTTCTAACCAAGATCCTACTAAAGTTATGTGTAAAACGTGTTGGAAGATCGACGAACACAAGGGTGCCTAATAAGATTTCTGAATTATATCGTTAATAATGTAAATATATTCACTCAAAATATTGAAAAAAAATTTTTTTAAAACAAAATTCATTTAAGATATAATTCTGAACATTGGATGTGAAAGTGTGGTTTCTTGACCTCAGCAGCGAAATAAATCGACACCGATGGTACAGACTAACATTACACCGCTTATAAATATGTAATGGTTAGGGCCGTGGATATCGGCTTGGATAGCTCAGTTGGTACAGAACCTGACTAGAGATACAGGGGTCCCGGGTTCGATTCCCGGTCCAGCCATGCATTTTCTCCTTTCCTGTTACAAATAAACAGTGTCAATTTCAGATTTACTCGGAGTTAAACTTGTTGTACAATCAATTGACCTTGACACGTAAAATGTCCCTGGTATTTGCAGCAACTATCATTACCAGTACCAAAAGTGTAAGTATTTTATTCATTTGAATTGTTATAAATGTTCCAGTTCTAGATCTCATTGTACAATCGTATACTGATAAGTGATTTGACGATAATCAGCTGATGACTGCACAGGTGTATCACGTTTGTTAAAAAACAACAGAAAACAAATTAAATGCAGGGTTTGTACTCAGTATATTACAATTTAATGAAGATATATTGTTTGTTCATACAAAATCATATTTACCCTTGCTTTTGATTAAATAATATCAATTTGAATTTAAAATCAAGCATAAATTATTGGCAATGTGCTGTTGACCTGTTTACTCAATTTGTTCCCATTTTCATTTTGATCACATTTGAATATCAGGCATATAATAAATGTATGCTATGCGGGCATTTGACCAGATGAGAAAATAATTAATTGGTATTGTCTATACAAACAGACCAAAGTTGTTAGATAGGGTAAAGGTGAAATTATAGGAGATATTTAATTAAAAATTGAAATAACTAAAATTAATATTATTTGAATTATAGTTACAAGTTTTCAATTATTTCAATCTATGAATCTTTACTTTTATAATAAGATAGAAATACATACTAACATTTAACCATAAAAAGTAATCAATGTCAATTTCTGAATTATCAGCTTAATTTTTTTTTAAGAAATGGCATTAATTTTTCTAAATATAATAATTAATATAAAATACTTTAAATGAATTCACTCTTTGCGATAAATATTCATATACCGTAACATTAATTTGAAATTAACATTTATTGTTCCTCTTCATGATAGGTAAATACAGGTAAACCCGGGTAATTCCTAACCAGAAATCAGACTATAATTGTTAATATCAAAACACATTTCACACCTATTGTTCTATACCTAATTATCAAATGTGTGCAAAATTGGAACACACTAGCTGTCACAGTTGAAAAACTTATGTACAATATTAATATCACAACATATGCTACAATGCATATTTTCTGTAATGCAAATTATTTATCCTAGTCATGACATATACTCAAAAGTTCAACATGCTGCTTGTTTTCCAACCTTCTCATGAATCTATAAGTTTTAGCAAATAAAAAGGAGAAAAGATATACACATGTATTTATTTACATTACTGGCTTGATAAAAAAGAGATGTTTGTAAGACAATTATCCCCCCTTCCCTTCCAAAGCAGCAAAGCAATATGCCCTGGCCTCCCTTCAACTGTGTATCACTCAACTGTACTGTTACAATAATAACATTTACAGGTGTTACAACCATGTCCACCACACTTTTACTCCTCTGGTTCATCACTGTCACTAGAACTATCAGAGATATCCACCAATGTGGCATCCTCGACAAACTCCCCCCAGTCACGCACACCCAGTCTCTCATCCTTGTGATGGCGAGCATATCCTAAGTACCATAGGATTGCAGCAACATGTGAGCACATTCCCACAACACGAGCCCCAGCCCTGCACTTACAGTACCACGCCTTGATGTTACCGGCATCAAACTGAATCCACAACAAGTAGCTTCTTGCTGATACTTGTCTACTTTGTAGTTTGACACGTAAAAGGCCAGGCTCCTCTCTGTGTACTTGGATACTGCAGTCGCCGTCAAGATGCTCCTTCGCATAGCATGGGGATACACGAAGCTGGTATATTCCACAAGTGAGGGATCTGAGTTGATCCTCGTCCAGGTGGGGGAAGTCAGGCAGATCGTTGATCTCACTCCAACAGACAGAGCGTCGGTCAAGATGATTGTCCTCTACATGTTGTTGAAGGGTATTCACCTGCTTGGATAGAAAAACCATATTTGCACCAAGAGCCTGATCCTCCTCAGTGTCACCAGAAGCCAGAGGTTTAAGGTATCTGAAAGTAACTTTATACATTTAATACACTGAGAATGCATTAAGAAACTATATTTAAATCAGCAAAAATACTTATTCAATTTATTTTCAAAATCTCTTTATTTGAGCATCCTTTATGGTAGATTTATTTTTGTACAATTCAATATCAACTTTCTATTTATCTGTGCATCTGTCCATTTCAAATTCACATTAAAGTGGGGATATTACTAGTAAGCATTAACTTAATTAATGAGCACTGGCTAACAGACTTCTTGTTATATACTGTGAACTACCGTATTTACTCGCCTATAAGTCGGTCCGCCTATAAGTCGGTTGTATTTAATAAGCTTTCATTTCAGATGGACTGATCTCATATAAAACCTTACTTTTAATAGCTCGCCTATAAGTCGGACAATGAGTTTTAGACCAGAGATTTACTCCCAAAAAACCGACTTATAGGCGAGTATATATGGTATTCCATGTATACCGGTACTCAAGTACCGTATATATCATCACTGATCATACAAATAAATACTTACTTATTGCTAATGGCACATACAATCCTGACAAAGTCTCCTATGTAAGGTATTTGGCTAGAGGGTAGAATGTGCCCTAAATAATGCCATTGCTTGATTCTGGCATTGGCTGACTCCACAACCCACCGTATCTGTGAAATGATATAAAATACTGTAGTCTTTAACTCTAAAGGTATATTTGTCTCAGTAACTTATTTTGAAATACAATAAGAGATTCTATCAAGTTAAGCACAATTGGGATACATGGAATGCATTTTAAAAATATATATTAATTAAGTAAAGGATTTGATCATTCATCCAGTACATGTACCTTCGTCACCAATCGACTGGTGTTAGCATTTTCTGTTGACATTTGTTTGTCTCCTTTGGCTAGGAATGATGGCATTTTGGCCTTGATCCCGATCTCTTCTAGGTAGTCAAGAGAATCCCTAAACCCACGATCGACCACAAATATGTCCTCCTCCTTTACCCAATTTCTAATATCTTCAATGTTGCAGTGCATTATTTGGTTCAATATAGTGGCATCATTGTTCCTGGCAATGTAGGGGCCTAACACTGAAACAAAATAACCGGTTGTTGATACAATGATCATCGGTTTCACAAGCGGCCTTCCCTTGTGGAGACTGAAAGATTGTCTCTGGAACCTAAAATTTCCACTTTTGTTGATGTAAATATAAGTTCCATCAAGGACAAGTATTGCCTGTTGAGACACAGCATCACCAAGAATAGTTTGAACCAGAGGTCGAGTGTGTTCTTGAATAACCTCTTCTCTGGTGACATGTCCAAATCCAAGATATTCTCGGACAAATCCTCCATTCATCAGTGCTGTCCTCACTGACTTAACTGCTCTGTGTATGCTGGATTTTGAAATGTTAAACAATGTAGATAGAATTTTGTTAGATTCCCCGCCTTTTAATTTCATTAAAAAAATGGCCAAGCTGGTCCTCACTGTTCTGACAGGAGTTAACTTTATTTTCCCCTCAACATATGTAAGTAAGTCCTCAAAGGCAGCTTTTGTTATTACCAGCAGACTTTGATAATCATTTGTATTAAGGCTCTTACTGCTGTCAAAATCAAGTCTAGTTTTGTCTTTTTTCAGAACTTCCATCCGCAAAAACTTGATAAGTTTGGTAATTCCTGTTTTGTTAAACATGGTGGTTTCTGTTACAGGGTTGAGTTCTTCAATCTTTTGTTGTAGGTGGTTTGGACAGCAGTGAGCTCCAGAAGGGATGATGATCTCCTTTGAAATGAAGAGCTGATGTCTTACTTCTACTGGGACCACAACTAACTTTGGACCAGGGCGCTTGCAGATGCAGCACGAAGCGTGTCCTCTTGAAGTGCTGGGAAAAGGAAGTAAGACGGATGGCGGACTGAATGGAGGTGCCTTAACTTCTGATGTAGATTCCGGTGTTTGCCTGTTTTGAATCTGTGCCCTGGCTAACTTAGAGGTTTTCTTCTGCTTTGCATGATAATGGCACATGCATCGACATTTGTTGCACAGAAAATCACTATCAGATGGTGTCCTCCCTGTTAGTTTGGCAATGATGGATCTGTTTTTGGATGATATACTATGCCTGTCCTTCTGTCGTACTTTTCTTGGGCAGTTGAAACAGCCATAGTTTTTTTGACCTGAACCAGGCATATCTGAAACAACAATATTGATAATTTAATTACAGTTCGTCTTATATAGTATATATTTACTTTTTAAATTGAAATAAACAATTGCAATTAAAATGCTTTTCTGAATAAAATACATTCAGTTGATTACATGTAAATGATATGTTATTATAAAGAGTATTCAATATTGACCTAATTTAGTTTTATATTTCAAAATCTTTCAAATGTAAACATGCAATGTAGTTTGGAAAAAAATTGTATACATTTAATTTGTGATTGCATGCACATATGTTCAAAGAAATATGGATACTAAGTGAATTTTGTTATTTATAAAGTCCTTGTGATTGAAAAAAAGATAAACAAATATCAGGATAGCTGCAGATCTGTAGCTATCCGAAAAAATATATATTGATAGACCGGATATCCGGTCTATCAATATATATTTTTTTAGGATAGCTACAGATCTGCAGCTAATATCAGGAATGCATATATTTGGATTCTTGTTTTTCTGGTCTTAAAAAAAATGTCAAATATATTTTTGTCTCTAGCCTATTTATTTAAACATAGGAACCCTTATCTTAGTTATTGCCCTTTATGAAATTGAAAAAAAAAGTTTGTACTTTTTGTTGTCTGTTTGTATTTTTTGTTTATATAATATTGCATGTATGTATTTTTTTTTAAACCTAAGCAAGCTTTTCTAAGTTATTGCCCTTTATGAAAATAAAACAAAAAATGTTTTTATTTTTGTTTCATTGTATTTTTTTTTACCATGTTATATTTATTGATTCCACTCACACAAAACAAATTATAATTGTTACAATTATTATGATTTCAATTATAATTAGTATAAAAAGAAATTTCCGATTGAGTCACTTCATTTGTGTTTTCGGTGCTACCACGCTGAGATCGTAGTTATTGCCCTTTACGAAAATAAAAAAATAAATAAAAAAAAAATCTTAGGAACTGATTTCATTTTTTTTTCTAATATTAGCAAACAAGATATATTCATATCCATTTACCAACAGATACAGCCATCCAAATATCACTTTAATTTGATGTGATTTTAACTGTTTGCGAAAACAGCAACTATTAATTATTTATGCAAAAATATTATAAATAGGTAAATCGACAGTCGGTTTGATGTGGATTTAATATCTTGTGTAAATATTCGAGTACTTGACTCACTGTCGTGATCCCGTGCCGGATTGGACAAAACAAGATGGCGGCGGGAACAAATCGAAATAGGTAGGTACCTGAGATTTCGGTAAATATCCCCCGTTAACCGTCAGATATGCTTGATTTGAAGATACTGTCGAATTCCTGGTAAAATGTTTATAAGGGTGTTTAATTGCTACTTTTCCTATCGTCTCTTAAACTCGAACATTTAACGACTGAAGACTGCAGAATTTCTCCGATTGAGTTTGAAGTGGCGTTGAGTTGTTTTTTTCTTCGATTATGACAGTTTTATGCATCCAGCAGCAGGAGAGTGGCTAACAAATGATACTTTGGAGTAATTCTGACCCGTTGTTATATGTTTATTTGTTATAACCCATTTCATTACAAAAATATCTCGGTTATAAAATGTGTTGACATGTGCTGGATTGGAATCGGTTAATTTTAATGGAAATTGTTCCGGATAAGACTGCGTTTTTGGTGCCGAATTGGATGATGTTCATAATAGGCATTTATGTAATAACTTTTTTATCTTTAATTTTTAAGATATGGATGCATCGTTTAATGAAATATACGAGAAGGAGGAATTTAAATAATAATGCTTATCTAAGCATCTGCACTCAGGAGTTTTGTAGAGATGACACTAGACAAGCACATAAAATTGACCACGAAGCAGCAGAGAGGTAGATGCATTATCTATGGCAGCTGCTACAGGTGGAAGTACAACCTACGACGGTACATGTACATCAAAAACAGGCATAGAGAAATTCCGGAAGTCCGAGGAACAGACACCGACCAAAATATTTTTAGGATCTTACATAGGTACAAATGTATATCTGTGATTATTTCAAATTCAAAAGAATTGTACTGATTTTTCTCGTTAATATTGTTTCAAAGATTCTTTATATTATTTTTCTTTCACGCATTTTACATTTTTTGTTTGTTATCATTAGACACAAAAATGTTCATGACTGTTATTTTTATTAAATTTTAACAAAAAAATGTCCGAAATTTTCTTCGTCTTTTTTGAATATCTCTTCCCCGTAGTAGATTAAGGAATGCCTTTGTTACCATTGACACTTTTTTGTAAACAATTTTACGGAAAGTTCATTTAATTTGCCGTATGACAGACAGAAGAAACATTTTGATTTTGTCTTCTGAAATACAACCAAATGTGAAATTCTTATCCACGTGGCATCGTTTTTGAAGGGGGGGGCAGCCAGAGAAATTTCAATTTCAAAGCCAACTTCTTTCAGTGACAATTTTTTATACTACATATACCTTATATCACAAAAAGTTGGGGGCCATCCAGCCCTGCAATAAACATTTACTATAGCATAAGTAATGTTGTTTCAGACTTATTAATTTCAACTTAATTTTAATTCATCAAAAATTAGCTGCATTACTTAAAATGTAGTATTTTACACATTAACAACGAAACATTTGAAGTTAAATTACATCGATTTCGGGATCAAGCGTTAAACTGTTATCTGAAATCAAAAATTAAAATAGACCTAACTTCGAAAATAAAGAACACATACACATTTTATTTAAATGATATGTTTATTATGCTAAACTAATTTAGAAAAACATACAAAAAGCAGTTTATTTGCATTAAATTATTACATTTTACTAGCGTACCCTAAAGCACTAAGTCTTTTTTTATACTAGCATACGTAGGTACTCTGTTAAGTAGGATCGAATTTCGCCAATGGCAAACTCTCAGGCCTTTCCTACTAACAGTCTAAAAATAACCTCGAATGTACATGTACTACATAGACGCCATGACAACCGCCCTTTTCGAAATAAATGTTGGAAGACCTCTTATCTGTGGAGTATGAAGTTTAACTTTATTGACTGCAATGATATTACCTAAAATATACAAGAGGAGGGACTTCTAAACCCTTCAATCCTATATTCAAATAAACTGGAAATGAATAAATTTTTAACACCCGTTGAAGATGATACATTCGAGGCTGTTTTTCTGACCTCTGACGGAAAGGCCCTACTAAATAACATGATGCGATTTTTAATTTCGCCTCATGTGCATGGTGAAATTCTCGTATGCTAATTAAGAGTTTTGCGGACGATTCCTCTAGGTTATATTACTAACTGTTCCTCCTTTCCTTTCCTCTGGCCCCACGAGCTCTTTGGGGTTTACCAAAACATTGGTCTCTGTAAAAAAAAAATGGGTACAATAAAATTTGAGATGAAAAGAAACAGGAAAATAAATATTTTTAATCGGGAGGGGGGCGGGGTGACCATAACTGATAACAATATTACTTCGGTAAGATAAGCTATATCATTTAAATTCCTCCTTCTCGTATATTTCATTAAACGATGCACCCATATCTTAAAATTAAAGAGAAAAAAGTTATTACATAAATGACTATCATGAACATCATCCAATCCGGCACCAAAAATGCAGTCTAATCCGGAACAATTTCCATTAAAATTAACCGATTCCAATCCAGCACACGTCAACATTTTTAAACCGAAATATTTTTGTAATAAAATGGGTTATATCAAATAAACATATAACAACAACTCAGAATTACTCTAAAGTAACATTTGTTAGCCACTCTCCTGCTGCTGGATGCATAAAACTGTCATAATCGAAGAAAAAAACAACTCCACGCCGCTTCAAACTCAATCGAAGAAATTCTGCAGTCTTCAGTCGTTAAATGTTCAAGTTTAAGAGGCGATAAGAAAAGTAGCAATTAAACACACTAATAAACATTTTACTAGGAATTCGACAGTATCTTCGGATCAAGCATATCTGACGGTTAACGGGGGATATTTACCGAAATCCCAGGTACCTACCTTTTTCGATTTGTTCCCGCCGCCATCTTGTTTTGTCCAATCCGGCACGGGATCACGACAGTGTGACTACTAAGATGTGTACTGTTGTTTTGTTTTTGCCAAATCAAAATTAGCGTTTTCTGAACAGGTGTAAATACAATGCCGTAGGAATATTGCGTGTACACTGATCATATTCGGAAACTCGTATCGTTTGCGTAACATTCATGTAGCGACCTACATGTAAAAGATGTTTAACTTATAGGCCTACAGGTTCCAAGTAAATACACTTTGCCAATTTAATGTGTTTTTTTAAAATCTAATTTGAAGTAAAATTAAATATGAAAATTTAGGTTTTTACTGTTTTTTTCTGTCTGTGGCGTTACATGTAAGTTATCTTGAACATTGTTGAACGTGCATGTATCTAGGGCCCTTGATTTCCAATATTCGTTTGAGTTTAATTAGGCTTAAGAGCTACTATTCTTTTTAACAATTGACTCATATATTGAAAAAACATAAAACACTCACCTTTCTGTAGAAAATATCTAGTAATATCACTGCTTCGAAGGTTTTATATGTGTCCGATTATTACATGATTTTTTTTCTTGGAATCCAGCTTCCAGACGATACTTTTGAAGTTGCCGCGCATATATTGTAATATTTTTTTTCGGCTTGGTCACATTGTTTACGGTTAAATATTTTTTATCAGAGATATTAATTTAATATTGTAGTTTATTTTTTTGAAAGAAAATTAAACCGTAACGAATGTGCTCTATGTGAATTTTAATACTGAAGTGGGTAAAACAGCGAGATTTTCCCGGAAATCCTAAAACTGTGTTAGGTTCGGGCAATTAGTTTGCTTTAATAAACATCCGGTGAGAGAGGACTACTGCATAAATGAATTTGGTAAATGTTTTGCCTCTATGAAAGCATTGACTGTAAATTCCAAAGCATATTCATGATATATTTTTCCTGATTTAAAATTCTGACATTTTTAGTTCTTGAATTCCTTCTTTTTTTCATGAATACAAATTTGAGAACAAGGGTATTTGACTTGGAAATACCATTTTCATTCATTATGCATGAAAAAGTTTTGCTAAAATGACATAGACATAAATCATACTAGTTCTGAACTTCATGTGCTTCACCTGTCATAACAATCCCCTCATATGTTTGATATGAGAGGAACATTTTGTTTTGTTCAGATTTCGAAAATCCTTGTCTGTTTTTTTACTGCCATCATCCACTGCTCCAGATATCCAAGGAATTCTCTTTGCAGGAACTGAATGACAAAATCAATGTTTAAGTTATTGAATAAGTCAACTATATATTAAAAGTGACCTACATAGCAAGTGAAGTGATACCTGAAATCTTTGATCATTTTGTACTTTGTAAGGAGCCAGATCCGGTTTCCGAACACGGACAGACTCTTGCAGTGAACGGCCATTCAGGCAGTCAAAGAATCTGTCGACCAGGGAGAAGAATTTTGCAGTTTCAGACATCACTGGTCCATAGTATCCTGCCATGACTCTTGAAACAGAGTCACACAAAACCTAAATTTATCATTGATCAACTCTTATTAACGCAAATCAAACCATTCAACATATTATTAAATGAAAGTTAACCGGTTAAGAACAGTTTTTTAAACCCAATGTTCTCACCTGGGCTGCAAGTCGCACACTCATAGTAGAAGAAGGGGTCAAGTATACATGGTCATATCCCAATTTAGTTCTGTACAGATGCACTTGAGTATCATCTCTATAAATTTGTTCAACATGAGTCCATAAGATGTTTTTGTTGTTGTTCTGGAATAATAAACAGTATTCCAGTTTTATCTAGTTAGTTAACAATATGACTAACAGACATGTGTAGGAATGAACGGCATCCTATTTTGAACATGATTTTTTGTTTTCATTTTGATAGATGATTGGAATTTATTGTGAACAAGATACATATTGTGACATATTGGTAGATCCACAAACCCAAAGATACTTTCGATTTATGTCTATGGATTATCGTAATGTGTAGTCCGCGGAAGTTATGCTAGTGTAGAAGAGTTCCGATTTTGAGGGGAGATAACTCACTTTTTAAAATGGGAATTATTCCCCAATCATGACCAGGGGCAAACGGCGGGTATGATCGACCGGTGTAAAGACGAATAATGACCCCCGTCGAATAATGACCGGGGGTCATTTTTCAACGACAAAAAATGACCCCCTACCCGTAGAAAAAATTCATTTTTTGAAAAAGTGTCCTAGGGGTCATTATTTTATATGTTAGTCCTATAAAAAAAATTGACCCCCATTGAAAAATGACCCCCTTTAAAGTGAAAGAGATTCTTTAATTGTCAAGTAAATAAAATTATTTCTTTTTAATATTCCTCCTTATAGTGTTTGCTTAAAGAATGATATCCCACTTGTTTTTTGAAATGATACCATGCAACAATCGGGTTCCAATACTCTTTAATAGAAAAATTAATTTTTCCTTCATTTCAACTTTTGGCTTGTATAAGAGGAGGAAATTTTAATCCCCCCCCCCCAAAAAAAAATACGTTTAAGAGATTAAAGGCAAAGTACTTTGCTTTTTTTAAACGCAGTGATTATTGCGTATTACGTTTAAATGAATTAATTATTGCAGTTTAACACAATAAAAAATATTTCTTTCACGTATTAACACATGTTAAAAGTTAAATGATTATTTACAATGATTTCAACTAAATTATTCATTTGAGGGTTGGAAATCATATTTTTGACAGTTTCTATCGTAGCTGCGGAACTGTAGCTCTCTGCTTCATCTGTCGGAATTTTCTCAAGCAGAGAGCTACTGTTCTGCAGCTTTTTCTATCGCAGTCGCACTTGTATACTAGGTGTGGATGTTTTTGTGCATTAATGAACTGTCATGCTAGATTTAATTTTTTTGCATGAAATACAATATGTACTAGTAGCATATAAATAGCTGAATCCCTTTGATTTAGTTACATCTTTAAAGAAGCTAAAAGCAAGCGACAACTGCATTCCTTAGAACTCTGGTGTAAAATTTTATAGAATTTTGATCTTGAATACTGTTCGTTATCTTCATGTTTCAAGAATCCGATTACCTTATTTAAAATGAAAATTAATTGCTTCCCATTTCAATGAGCAGTTTAGCAAACACTGATTTCAAGATTAGGTTCGTAATTATCAATTCAAATGCAGATAATGTATTTATCATGTAAGGATATTTTATCATGCCAATATCTACTGTGGCAGACTTGGTTTTTAGGAAATCAGGGAAACCCGTAAGTTTCAACTCGAATGCAAGATACTTGGCAAAGAAAAAATCATTAGGCATGTAAACGTATATTCTGTTTGACGCGGCGCAGCGAAACCAGAATTGAAACCCGGCCTGCCATTAAGCTACCCTGACCGACTGGTTTCCACTGAAGATGGAGCACCTTAATTTAAATAACATAACTTTAACTTTGCCATGTGCTGCCCATTCAATTTCTAACTCAATTTTACCAGGTTTCACGTTTTCATTTCAGTTTTTGTCTCATAACCCTTTATATAGCAATGAAAAAAGAAAGTTGGTTACAAATTTTGTTTTGGGGGTTAATAAGTTGTTGATTTCTGCTGAGGGCATCACTTTTTTGTTAGAAAAACTCTAGAAATACTTATTACATCGCTTGACACTTGATTGCATCCGGCGTAATACATGGGAAAGTCTTCCTCAATTTATTGACAATTACGTTTTTTTTCTTATTTTGTACTGTGTACCAGGAAAACAATTTTAAATTAGTCTTTTCTGTCATTAGCCTTCTTCAATTTTTCAAGTAAAACACCGGATTCATTCCTGTGATAAACAATGTTATAAGTAGGTTATATAATTTTTCTGATTAAAAATGCTGCTTTTAGCAAAAAACCTACCTCTCAGGAAACCACAAAGATGTAAGGGGTAACCACCATCGATGATGCAAAATCCTGTTTCATACCTATATAAAGGTTGATACAAAAACAGAAAAACACAAAGTCTGGTAACATTGTATGAAAAAATGAGAGGACAGAACTTTGCAAAGGTAGTGTTACTAAAGTTTTTCTTCTTCTGCAGATTCTCTTTATACGTAGATTTCTCTTCTACTATTCTTTTTATGCGCCCGCATTTTTTCGGGGCACATATTGTTTTTGTCCTGTCTGTTTTTCTGTTTATCCGTTTTTCTGTTTATCTGTTTGTCTGTCTGTCTGTTGTCAACTTTAACCTTCGCCAAAACTTTTGAACCGTAAGAGATAGAGACTTCATATTTGGTATGCATACTCCTCTAATAAAGTTCTTTCAAATGACATCAAGGTCAATGACCTTGTGACCTTGACTGTGACCTATATGCTAAAAATAGCTTTTTCAACTGTTTGTCATAACTTTTGAACCATAAGAGATAGAGACTTCATATTTGGTATGCGTACTCCACTAATAAAGTTCCTTTAAATGACATCAAGGTCAATGACCTTGTGACGTTGACTGTGACCTATATGCTAAAAATATCTTTTTCCACTTTTTGCCATAACTTTTGAACCATAAGAGATAGGGACTTTATATTTAGTATGCATACTCCTCTAATAAAGTTCTTTCAAATGACATCAAGGTCAATGACCTTGTGACCTTGACTGTGACCTATATGCCAAAAATAGCTTTTCCAACTGTTTGTCATAACTTTTGAACCATAAGAGATAGAGACTTCATATTTAGTATGCATACTCCACTAATAAAGTTCCTTCAAATGACATCAAGGTCAATGACATGTGACCTTGACTGTGACCTATATGGTAAAAATAGCTTTTTCCACTTCTTGCCATGACTTTTGAATCATAGGAGATAGGGTCATATTTGGTATGCGTACTCCACTAATAAAGTTTTTTCAAACAACACCAAGGTTAATGACCATGTGACCTTGACTGTGACCTATATGGTAAAAATAGCTTTTTCCCCTTTTTGCCATAACTTTTGAACCATAGAAGATAGGGACTTCATATTTAGTATGTATACCCCACTAATTAAGTTCTTACAAACAACACCAAGATCAATGACCTTGTGACCTTGACTGTGACCTATATACTAAAAATAGCTTTTTCGAACTTTGTTGACGTCGGGCGCATTGTGTTTCACAAACACATCCTGTTTTCTTGTTGATTTCGTGCAAGAGAGATGGCTTTTCCTGTCCGAATTATATGTATATGGCATTTTCTAAACAATAAGTAAACAAAACCGATTTCTTTTCAAGGAACCAACCACCAACGACAAAAAATGGCTGTTCTACAACAAGGTATGTTTTCTTTTGTACATGTACTAGTATACCTCAAAAAACGAAGACAATTTGTGAGATATACGAGGGTTATTCGAAAAGTTCGTGGACGATGTCAATTTTCGTTATATATCTCACTAGAAATTTAAGATAAGCACAATATAATATGTACAAATATTTGTGTTTTTCTATGAATGAAGTTTCATTCCATTCGATTTAACAGAATCAATTTACTTAATTTTAAAATCAATATGTTTTGTACCCGCGGAGCACACTCAACGGCAATGTTACGTCAAAGCATAGCATCAAGAATTACTAAAAAACTACTAGTATCTCTTTACATTTCACACAGTATAATCCATTGTCCACCCATTAGACACTTCCAGCCAAAAGCGCCACGAGCTCGGACTCAGACTCTGTACTTCGATACATAAGGAGCTGAATGAAAAGTTTTTACATAGGGTCATAAAGCTATATACTAAGTATGGTGTATCTGAACTAAAAAAAGGTAAAACACGAGATTAAACAAAGATTAAGATAATATTTGCTATCTAGATTCAAAATAAAATCATCGATTTTGAACCCAAATGACATCTCCTTATTTCTATACATGTAGATTATATTGACTTTAAACTGTGTTTGAGATATTTAAATCCGAGTCGGAAATAAATCGGTTATTGTTTTAATCTCGGATTTCTATGTAACGCGATTGATTTAAATTGTGTTATTTTCAGGAAGTCCTATCTTTATACAGCGTAACAAAACAAAGAGAAAGATCATTTTAATTTTAGTTAGTCTGAACTTATGAAAAATACGCCACATATGACTTTAAAGGTACTTGGACACAGATTTGAAGTTAATTTTTCTCTATAATATTACGACTTATATATTTTAATAGCATTTCACACAAAAAGTAATTAAAAATCTTATTTCATTTATAAGTTATTAAAATTTTTATTTTTATTTTTTTTTGGCGGGTTACATAAACACGTCCTTGCACTTTAACAAATTTTAACTTTATTCTAAATCCTTAGGAAAAATGGCAATATTGTTGTGTATTAATGAAAAATATTAATACTATAATCCAGAAAATTAAGAGTAGACATGTTCGAAAGCAAAACAAACACACAATGTATTTTCAGTCCGTGCAGTTGTGGTGAGCAGCCTTTGGCAATTAAACGCACCCGGTGAATCGTAAACACCAAACAATAACACGCTCTTGCCTTGTTTACAAAAACTGTGTACATAACATGAGCGTGTTCGATTTGCTAAACTCTGTACACAACGGAATGACGATACTTGCGAAGGAGTTTTGCTTTCTAACATTTCTACTCTGAATAAAAATATTTTTCTGTATTGAAGATTTAATATTTCCCAATAATACACAACAAGATTGCCATTTTTCCCAAGGATAAAGAATAAAGTTAAAATTTGTGAAAGTGCAAGGATGTGTCAATCAAACCTGCCAAAAAAATTAAAGTTTAATATCTTTTTAATGAAATAATATTTTTAATTAATTTTTATGTGAAATGGTATTAAAATATATAATTCGTGATATTATACAGAAAAAAATAACTTCTATCTGTGTCCAAGTACCTTTAAATGCTACACATTATGTTGCTTTATCTAGTGTTTTTGTTGTTTGTAAATAAATCAGATTTTGACACGGCCCCTAAAAATTTTGAAACAGCTGTCAGAGTCAGTGCGTGATTCGGTTTAGAGATCGCAAAATCTGGAAATGTCTTTTAATTCCTTTTTCTAATACAGTGAGTAATACTTGATATTCATTTTTTTAAGAATCGATCTCATTGTATAATTTCCTATGTTAAGATTTTAATTTCTTTTATTACTTTTATCTGCTTTCACAGGATAAGCAACTCTGAAGCACCTACATACGTGTATTGTATGTCTTTCCTTGACGTTCCAACTTTTTAAAAGTTTTGATAAGATTTTTACAGTTAAACTGTTTCTTTACAGATTGTGCTCATGCGGTACAGAGTCTCTTTCACTCAAATACTCCCTGTACTATTTGTACACACATGCACAATTCGCTCGTGACATATTTCATGATTTCTCCGACATTTTTAGAGTTTACTCATGATTTTAAAACACAAAATTGCATCGTAATATGCTCCTCCGTGACGTTCTTAAACGTCATCATTTTTGTCATTTTCATTAAGGACTACTTATCTTCTCAAGTTGACTTCTTTTCAACAAAGCAAGATATTAAGCAATAATTTGGAAAATGAATCGATGCAACAATTTTTAAATTAAATTTCTAGGTTGTTTTTCATTTTTGCTCCAATTTACAGAGAATATGACTACAGATATTTTTAGTAAATTTACTAAATTTTGACCTGCTCCACGATCCGATTTTTGCATTTTTGAAATCTGGAAATCTTTTGGATAAATTAAGAAATGTAATTAATACAAATCATTTGGATTTATTGTGGAAATATTTCTACCAAATTTGGATAACATATGACGTCAAATATAAAAAGATATGACAGAAGTCCACGAACTTTTCAAACAACCCTCGTAAATGTATGAACGAAAAAATTTGCATAAACTTCAAGCGTTATGGTTTTACACATTATTTCATCTTTGTTCATGTAGCAAACGTTGACGATGTGATGAAAATGGCAAAAGACGTGCTTTATACGGTTGATCCTTCTATTAAGGATAAGTCAGAGGCCGAGCTTAAAGAGCTTGACAATATTATGAGAAAATGCATCTCAAAAGAAATTCAGTTGAACAATTCCCTTGGTGATATCTCTAAAATGCCAGATGAAGAAGTGTGTAGGAAGATGAAAACACTTCTGTCGGATGGGGATTTTAAAATGGTATCTGGATACGTCGACCAAGAGACATTTACAATGGACATCCAGGGATCAGTAGCATCTGTACAGCGCGGAGGCCAAAAATTCCTTGACTCTATGCAGCTGAACTCGATGGGAGGTATCGTAGATTCGTCGGCAGTACAAATCGCTAGCATTGTCGTTGAATCCGTATTGTTTGTCGTCGGCTGCATTGGTATTAAAGTCCACATTCAAGAATCTGCTTTGTGAAAGATCATCTCAGAAATCATACCTGTAGTGAAACAGCCAGCTTTCAAGCAAATCATAAATAAATTTGTTGAATCCTGGAAGAATGGAAATGCAATTGGGAAAGCAAAAGCTATTTTCAAACTAATAAAGGAAACCAATTCCTTTGGCATATTCTGGAAAATCATTAAAATGGCATTTAAGGAAATGAAATGGTGGGAGTATGCAAGAGCTGCAGCAGAAATTACTGCTTTGATTGTTGCTACATTTGCCACCGATGGTGTTGCTCTTATTGCTAAAATTGCTCTCTCCGTCAACGACGCGGTCAACATAACGACGAAAGTAATTAACCTTGTTAAATTGAAAGATATGGCTAAAGCTTTCTGAGAAAAAATAAATTGGCTTGAATTTGACAGGAATGACTTTCGGATTTCGATTTCAATCAACATTCTTCTTATTGCATATGATTCATTATCTCTCCTCTGATTCGTATACATGTATATTATTTTTTTCTTATTTGTTACACCTGCTATCTGAATAAACAAATAAATCTGATGCAGTTTGTATATTCGCCTCACATATGTTTAAGTATTAGTTACGTGATATTGCAAATGGCCACTTAGTATTTTTATCAATCTTTTAAAAAGTGAATAAAAATATTTTTCAAGATTTTTTAGATGTCAGTTTCCATTGTTAATTGATGCATATTACAGCAGCCTGGAAGTTTGGAAGATAACCATGATGCACACATGCCAAAAAATTGAATTTTGATAAACTAGTAGTTTATCTTTGATACAATGTACATGTATAATTCCCAGATGACATTGAGAAATTCTCCATGTTGTGGTTTTTCATATCGGTATATGTGTTTTTCTTCGGATAGAAAGTTACTTTTTTGTGTGGACACTAATCAAAGAAAAAACTTGCCTAAAAAGATATGTCTATTTGCATGGCCTCATTCAAAAAATTTATAAACACTAGTATTTTACGAATTATAATTGCTCGCAACATGTATAAATATGTACATTTCAACCCAACTAAATATAAAAGCCGTGATATTATCATTTTATCTCTGGCAAGATTTTATCAATCCAGGAATCAGGAAAATTCATGATAGTTTCAAACCATGCTAGCTGCAGAGCAACAGATCCATGCGTTATAAGAAACCTTCGATTTACACCGCCAGTTTTTGTTGCTCCTTTCGGGTATTATTTCTTGTAGTTTGTGTTTTTCTACGCTCCGATTTACTCCAATTATTGATACTTTATTTACCTTTCAATGGTCCGACAGAGTCTTCTAAGGACTTGGAATGTCGGTTTAAGTTTCCCATTTTACGTCCACTTCCACAAACAGCCCTTCTTAAACCTTCCACTTTCGCTATCCCGACCTTCCTTTCTAATAATTTGTGGTAAAAATTTATTTGCTCCTCAATGATTGAATCAACGTCAGTTTTATAAGTATCATTTATTTTCTCTTACCTCAGATTTGGTTAAAGAATCATCCACAAGTCGAGATAGTGTGAAGAATTTACCTGAATAAACATTTGTCGTCAAATTGGCAAATGTATCGTAAATCATGATAATAATTGACAATTTAGTTGAGGATTTCTAGAATAAGACGAAAGAGGTTAAAATATAAAATATCTTTGAAGTATCAATTAAGTATCTGTGAAACATTTTAAATCTTTATTGTTTTATAAATGACAATGCCTATATTGTGTATTATACAGTTAACCATTTAAATAATTCAATACATGCACATAAAAGAAGTACATGTATATCAAACAGCCATTGATACCATGCATAACGCTTAGAAGATGTCCACCTTTATATTGTGTAATTTGTTCGCAGTAATATTGAATACCCCTACTCCCAATTGCTGGTCCCCACTAATAATGACATTCAAAATCTATAGTCATAGCGTTTGTTATCGCTATACCAGAGGATACCGGTATATATTCCCTATACTGTAAAGAAATTATCCTTGTTTTGTGGGTAAAAATGATCGAACAAGACTTACAACACGAGTGTCAGGACAAATAATGTTAAATGAACTGGACTTGTTAACACTCTGTACTCTAACTCTATTTTAACACTTTCAATTTCTTCTGTACTGGATATCTTGTATTCTTTGATAAGTGACTTCTTTCATTCTATTAAAGGTATTTGGTTCAGAGAGTTCCGATAAGACAAAAGGGCCCCCTTGTGGTCTCCACAGATCTGTTGACAGATTCCAAGGATATGCCATGAAACATCTCGAAGAAAAGGCGGAACATACATTTCTTGGTAACAATGGAGGAAATTATACAACTCATACAGAGCTGTTTGTTTTTTATTTGGGTTACCACGGTAACACAAAACTAACATCATGAGTGTCATGACAGGTGGGGGTATAGTACAACAAATTGACTTGTTATGATTCTACGCTCTAATTCTAATTCTTTTATAATAATATGGTCTAACGAATGTTCATAACTACTGCCCTTTTCATTTTTTCGCTTAGTTTTAATCCTCCCACCTCATTATATACACCTCTGTACTTGACTTCTTACATTAACAAACACGTACATGACATAAGGTTGTTTAAGAATTCTTTTCATCATGGTAAGAATTGTAATTGCATCCCTTATTTTACGGACTGAATACAGGTGTGAACACAGGTAAATCTTATCTGATATGCATCCCATTTCTGCACTTTCTTTTTGAAAGTCTCAAACAAGCATACATAAACCTTAATCTGTCTTTGTTGTTCAAGCTGTTCGGTGCATTGTTTAAACGGTAAATAATGTAATTAAGGATTGATGAAATGAATTTTTTGAGAGCAATATGCTGTCTACAACTTATGTTGGGGGCAAGTAAGTACCTGACGGCTAACTGCAGAGAGATAAAACACTGTCCTATGTTAGGGACAATGCAACAAGAGTTGCTGAAGTAATGAATTTCACTGAAAAGCTCCGAGTCGATCTCATACACAGATATGATATCTGATTCAAGCATACTTACATGTATTAGAATATGTCTATTACAAATTGCTGTTATTTAGCAATTTCTGAGTGGGTGACAATGCAATAAACATGAAATCCCTAGTTTGTACAAATCAAGAAGCACCTGCTTTGAATGCCCAAATACTTTACATATGAACATGTTGTTTTCGGGAACAAAAAAGTTTGGAAGATAACCATGATACACACATGCCAATAAAAACTTAAAACACAACCAAAATCCTGACAACAGACCTGATGGATTCCAGTGCATGATTGTGCTTTATTGAATAACCCAGAATAGAATTGTTTTCATGAAGTATGAACAGAGAAGAGGCTGTCTATTTATATCCTTAAGAGTCAGTACCTCTTTTAAAAATAATTTCAGCAAGCCATAACACATAAACTGTTTGTGATTCATACAAATATAAGTTTTCTTTCAGCTAAAGAAAATGAAATTCTCCATTCACAATCTTCCTGTGGTGATCCTTTGAATCCTATTGGTACAACATGACAATTTGAGTTAATGATGTATTTTAAAACATGATTCGATGGCCATTCGTAGAATTGGCATCTCAAAGTAAAACATGAGGCAAAAATTGGCCAAGACTCACATACAAAACAGTATGCAAAATCATATTCCATTTCAATAATTCTTCCACTTGCACAAGGTCCATGTTGAATAGAATCACGCAGATGTAAAGTTAATGTACTTTCTCTGTATTTTTGCGCTGAATATTTATAAGCCATCATTAATTCTAGCACACGATTGTGCTACATCGGCGTCATTTGTAGGAGTCAGCAGCTTTAGCTTAGTAAATCCAGGACGGTCCCCAGAATACTCCATTAGAATCAACGTACATTTTTCTGTGGTGTATTTGTTTGCCTGATTTAAATCCCATATAACATGATGGTGATGATCACTCGGATAGACCATAAAATCAACATCCGATGCTGCCCGACCAAAGCCCTCTCTAACACTTCCACTGAGAATTTTTATTTGTCCTAAACTTTTTTTCTACAGGTGTTCTAATTATCTCTGCAATATCAACCACCTCTCGTCTTGAAGTAGCGACACCTGTGTAGACGTACCTACTATGCAGCACATACCCACGCAAGCAGTCTCGGATATCCTGGGTATTTCATTCATTGTGAACACAAAATAACGTTTATGGAAAGGTTTCTTTCAAACAATTACATTACTTAAGAGTTACATTTATGGTATTAACGATTAAACTTACAAATAAGGAACAGCAGGGGCTACTTATCTCTCATTTTCGTTTGTAGGAATATCACAAACGATTATGTATACATCTTATGTTTTAATACCTACATAAGATGCGATCTCTCCTTATGATTCCCGCAAAAGAAATTTCAAGTTCACACCCTCATGTTTATAAACTACAACAGATAAGTGATAATATTGCAATCATAAAGCGCAATTATAGGTTTAAATGAGGACATTTACAAGAAATAGTTTTTCATTACATAATTGTTTTAAAAAGTGCTAATTAAGAATTTTCCCGTATACATTTTTAAAAAAGAAACTCAAATGGCAATATTTTGACTTCGCTCTCTTTTAAAAGAAACCAGAAGTACATATGTATCTAATGAGACTACTCTACTGGTTTGTACTAAAAAACAAAGACACCTGACACTATATGCGATAGCAAGAAATTGCTAAAACTGTAGGGGGTATCGTTTTGAATTTATATCACAGATATTTCTGTTTAAGTTTAGGTAGCCATGGCAACCTCTTTCATAGCAATCAAAAACCGATAAATGGCAATATAAATCTAAGTGTTGTCTACGTATGTGCCAAGTTATATTGAAATCATACCAAAATTGTAGGAGGAATAGCATTTTAAAAGTTGAATACAGACTTACAGACGGATGGACGGACACTTTACTATCGCATAAGCTCTTCTGATCTCTGAGCAGTAGAGCTAAAACGTGACTAATAGACAAATGTAGCCTTCTTTTAAGAAGTTTATTCTTGTTTAAAGGATTGATTATGTCCAATGAATGTGTCATGACCTGAGCTCAAGGTCCTAAAGTGGTCATTTAATCAAGTTGAAGGTCACTTATAGAAAAGATTCTACAGTGGAGCCTCATTTATCCGGGCGCTTTGGTTCCTAGTCAATTTGTCCGGATATGTGAAGTATCTAGATACTAGTACCTGAATTACCAGTTATAGAAGACAAAATAACGTTTGAAAATTCTGTTCCGATGAAAAATCGTGCGGATACTGAAGCATCCTGATATCTGGTGTTCGGATATCTGAAGGTCCACTGATCCCCTTCCTTACCATGTCTTGTGTTATGAAGAGCTAATAAAAAACACTTTAAATACACAAATATCGGAAGTCAGTTAAGTGCTTGCTGTGACGCCATATTGCACATACCAGATAAATCTGATCTGTTTAAGTTTTAAAGTTTAACATATTTATGTTCTTTTTTATATGTGCATTTTTTGTAAGCTAGAACCATTTATCTTTGTCATTGAATGATCAATCTCAGGCATTTTTGTCGTGTCTGACATTATGGCGCGGTGGACTGTATCTCAAGATGCAAGTTAAACACTTTCTAAATCCTGAATAGACCATGGAAACAATGAAAACTAAAATGTCAAAAAAAATTAATAAGCAAAACACAAGTAATCTTTAATAATGCAAAAAACAAAAACAAAGTAGGAAAAATAAAATACACATTTGCTGACAGTCCTGGAAGGTGTCATCACTTTTAACTTATTTTCACTGCATAACTCCTTAACAAATTCAAAATATCGTATAGAATTTTATTTGCCCCAATGACACAAACAAAATGAAATAAATTCACAAGCACTTCGCTGTTTTCGAAACTTTCAAAATGACTTATGGTACAATTTTCCCTCTGGATTTAAACAAAATATTTTCAGTGAGAAATTACAATCTCTCTCTCTCTCTCTCTCTCTCTCTCTCATGAGAAATCAACAATATATACATATAAGTAGAATGTTCTTCATTTCTGAGATGATACAAGTATTTGTTCAACATGAATTGTTTATTTGCTCAAAAATATAAAACTCTAAACAGTGCGTCCAGTATTCTATGATATGTTACCTTCTGTATTTTATGGAATGGAATTTCTTTAAGAGAGTTTTGATAGGACAGAAGGGCCCCTTGGTGGTCCCCGTAAATTTGTTGACAGATTCCAAGAATCTGCCAAGATATATCTCTCAAACATTTAGGAATATAACGCCCTTCGTCCTCATGGAGGAGGATATAAAGTTCGTTTATAATTTCCAGTTGTTTATAGGGGTTTCCACAGTAACACAAAAACAACAGCATAAGTGTCATGACATATACACAGATACGTAAGTCTGGTACCATTATCTCAATGTTCATTAATTCTAATTCCAATTCTTTGAAAATTTGAAAAGTTAATTGAATTTTCATAGCTACAGCCCTCATTCTTCTTTCACTTGGTGGCAATCCTCCGACCTCATCAGTATATATCTGTTCATCTACAGTATTACAATAATTGATATAAGGCTGTTTCAGAAGTGTTTTTATCATTGTTAAATTTTTAATTGCATCTTTAGTTTTATGGACGTTGTATAAAAATAAATACATATAAAGTCTGTCAGAAATACATCCCATTTTTAAACTAACTTGTAAGAGATTCAAACAAGCATATAATAATCTCAATCTACCTTTGTTGTGCAAGTTTATTGACATATTGTATAAAAAGTTGACAATATATCTGATGATTGATGAAATGAATTGATTAAGAGCAACTCGTTGCCACTGACTAGTATTTTGGGCTTTCAAGCACTTGATTGAAGAATGCAAAGTAACAAAACATTGTTTCATATTTGAATAATTATTGTCAAATGTGTTGCTCGAGCTAATTGCTCGATTAAGCTCTGAATCGATTGTAACTTCATTTACAAATTCTGATTCAATTTCACTCATCGGCATCGGTACTAAACACATAATGTGCATTTCACAAGTTGGTAAGATTAACATATCTCTTAATGTGTTGCAATGCAATATGCATGCAATCCCTAAATTGTACATATCGATAAGCCTTTGATATAGAACCTTGTGGGAGTATCCAAATATCTTACATGTGAATAAGTCGTTTTAGTTATAAAAAAGTTTGGAAGGTGTCCATGATAAACACATGACATAAGAAACTTGAAACACAGTCAAAATCCCGACAAAAGGTTTGATGGATTCCATTCTATCATAGTATTATTTTGGATGACCCAGAATAAAACGGTTTTCATATAATATGAACATAGAAGTGGCTGCCCATTTGTATCCTTCACAGTCAGAGCCTCTTTAAGAAACACCTTTAACAATCCATAACACATAAACTGTGTATGATTCATACAGTAAACGAGTTTCTGTTCAGCTACAGAGAATGAAATCCTCCATTCATTATCTTCCTGTGGTGATCCTTTGAATCCTACTGGTACAACATGACAACCTGAATTCATTATATTTTTTAAAACGTGACGTGGTGGCCATCCCTGACTTTGGGATCTCTGGGTAAAAGAATTTGCAATGGATGGCCAAATATCACAGGCAAAACAAAAAGCAATATCATATTCTATGTTTTTCTTTGACAAATGAAAATTGACAGCTTAAGATATCACATCTACAAAATTATGTTATATCTGATGGTTTATTTGTTGACCCCCAGCCTCCTTTATTTTCTATGATGGTGTATTGCCAGTTTTTTAATTCCCATGTTTTGAAAGAAGATACGTCATCGACTCATGGTGAACATGCATCTTTTGTTCATCTGTAAAGAGAAGTTCGCATTTAAAAAAAAGTTTTCAAGAGTACATCGATCATCTGAAAACTGGGACAATTTAATGCGTCTGACAGTTTCAAGGAAGTTCAAAACATGGGTTTCTTTTAAAATGTTTGTCTTATCAATTCTCTGTTTTATTGAAAAGACACATTTTAGAGAGTCAAACGCTTATAGCAATTGAGATAAGGACATGCAGAATTAAATTAAAAAAGGATTAGGCAAAGATTAGGATTTGTAACAGTGACTGTGCTATTTTTTTTTTACTTTGCTATGTCGAATTTCATCTCTCAAAGCATATGATCTGTCTTCAGCTAAAAAAAGTATTAATTTACATCTTATATATTTATTAGAATGTTCTGTCAATGAAGTTTATTTTTTTTCACTTAAAATTGAAGGGTACGGAAGCCCGTTAAGGCCAGTTCAGAGAAAGAAATATTTTTTATTGCTTTTAATCGCAAAAATTATTGCGTTTAAACGCAATTTTTTGCGATTTAACACAAATGCTTTGCGTTTAAACGCAATGATTATTGCGATTAATCGCAATGTTTTGCATTTAAACGCACTAATTATTGCGATTAAACGCAATGTTTTGCGTTTAAACGCACTAATTATTGCGATTAAACGCAATAAAAAATATTTCTCTCTCTGAACTGGCCTCAACGGGCTTCCTTGGAAGGGCATCAATTATCGAAATTATTGTGGAGGTTCAAAAGAACTATGGCAAAAATGAAAAAAAGAATGAAATCTGACATACCAGTACATAAAAAATAAATACGCTTAAACGCAAATAATTTTTATTTTCAATCAATTTTTACAACACACGGATTTCAAGAGAAAAAAATGTGAACCGAGTAAAAAGATGGTTGAGGAGAGATAGAATTTATTTCAAACATCATATATTAGAATTTCAAAATAGATTTTATTAAAAACTACATACCATTTTAGGAATTTTTTCGGTTTAAATCATCTTTCCAAGCTGATAGAGATTTTTGTTTCATTTAGAATTAAATGTTCTTCGTAT